>JAVTVY010028076.1:0-104919 GCA_036873755.1 Hanleya hanleyi
CTCTGGGTGTCATCTTCTTGATCTTGAAGGTCGTGCTTGGTCAACTCTATGGACGACTGAGGTAAGATTTACCTTTCTCCTAAAGCAAAATAAAATATTGCCTTCCAAGGGAGGAAATTATCATCCCACTGCCTATTCTCGCGACCGTTCGCCGTTGTGTGATGCAGTCATAGAGTCAGTTGGCGTGATATGTCTACTCATCAGATTACGACAATCTATGCATTCACCACCATTGCGTTCATGTTGTCATTTTCTCTCACTTTTAAGTGTGAGCTTATTGGGAATATTCGCTTCTAAGAGATCACAGAGGTTTGGTAGAATGCGCAAAATGAGTTTCATATTATCTACAAATCGTTCTTAATGGGGATAGGTGCGCATTTCCTTTGTCGGAGCGTCCCTGATTTAATTTCCCGTGACAATTCTGAATACCTGTCTGGACTTGTGATGGAGCCTACAAAGGCAATAAGAGGACCTTCGTTTCTAGAGGTTGATTGTTTTTTAAATTTCAGTATTTTTTCATCAGGTTAAGAGAAGATGATCCATAAAAAATGGGGATCGCTATACTTGTTAAAAAAATATGGGAACCATTGTATAGTGTATACCACTTAAAGGCCAAATTATCATGTTATAGCCCCATAAGTTCAAGGAAACGAACGTCCTCTACTCCCTCAGATAGTCTACTTGGGGTAGCAACGATTTATTGGGTCCATAAGGACGAGCATATTTAAAAAGAGGAAGTGCTGGCTTGTTCGAATTCTCAATAACTGTGATTGATGCGATCTGAGAATGCAAATCTCGAGAAAATATGTCGGTCGAACGTGTGTACAGCCTGAACAGATTATAGATTGGGGCTCAGATTTGATTTAAAATGTTTTGATTCATCGGGAAAAATCAAACTTTAAGAGGTAAAAACATTTCTGGTCAACTGGCCGTTGATTCTGCGAATATTTTCTCGTATATTCGTGAACAATGGCTTACAATGGCTTTCTTGCTTTCTTTGGCGCTTTGATCCGTGATCTACCTGCATTGGTACTCTAGTGATGTGCCAACACAATTGTCTTGGTGTTAATCTAAGCAAAATCCAGGGAGAATAGAAAATCGACCAAAGGTTTCTCTTTAATAAGTAACAATGGCTGTTAACAGCTGCTTTCGTACTCTTTGTAATCATTTCTCGCCCTTTGTTTTGCGGCGTTTTCTACGTTTAACCTCACTTATCAACGTAAAACGCCAAACTATGGCTGCATAAAGATTGTGTAGCCAAAAAACCAGCATATTGTTTAATGGATTTGTTGGAAATTCACTGATTTGCGAGTCACGAGTCAGGTACCTGCTACGGAGCGCATAATGTCCATCATGCGTTGTTCGAACTCAAAACATGAAGCTTCGTTGCAGTAAAGTTCTCAAACAAACCGTAGTGGTATTCTGATAAAGGGGGCGGGATCTTGGCTTAACGTCACACTCAAGGTTATTTCACTCATATGGTGACAGCCAATTCTGGATGTGGAAGAAGCCGGAGTACCCGGAGAGAACCACCGCCCGACGGCGAGTAACTGGCAAACTTTCACACATGCACGAGCTGGTCTGATACAGGGTATAATTTCACAATATCCACGGAATTTTCCATTTCTCCCTTATAATCAGCCAAATGATTTGACAGCCCTTGCGTACATGCAGTGATCACTACACATACATTGTTCAAGCTGTGGGACTCTTACTCTCCTTCACGACATTCGCGAATAAATCTGAGCTCGCCACCATCCACTCTATGACATTACTGACTGTCTCTCAAATATTGTCTTGTACACACTAGACATCGCTTGTGATACCGCTGGGATTTAGAATATTTCTTCGCTGATCTTGTTTGTTCTTTGTACCGGCTTGTACGCTGTAAGGTCAATCGCCAAAGAATTAGCCGAAACAGTTGTTTTAAACCAGACTCCAGGCTAGCTAAAAAATTTCACGATGTTAACCCAAAAACATGGGTATGAATGGGATGGAATAAGATAAAATTACAATGCAGAATCGCTTAGTCGTCTTTGGCAAACGTAAACATTTCCCTTAAACTGGATCATCGCAGTAAACTGTAACATTACTGTGCAGGTTTACACCAACCAAATATGTCCTTGACGGCTTGCCGGGTTTATTTTGAAATACAGAAGGTTTCACTCGGAAATTAGCATATCCGGTTAAACTTACTTCCGGCATTTTTTCTGCCAAAAATGGTGTCACAAGATCGAGTGGAACTCGTTTTACAGAAGAGCCTTTTCTGAGAATATCTGGGTTGAAAGTCATCGCTGGTGAGGATCAATGCACTGCGCACGGAACTTCTGGGGGGTAGTAAGTACTGCTGCGCCCTCTGGTGTCAGTGGAAACAACCCAGACGTTGAAATCGGATTGAGGGAAGGTAATCTGGCTCAAATTGTTCATGTATATACATACAATCGCCTTTGTTTGACTACTGTATCTTACGTCAATAGTTGGATTCGGGCTTACCTTTGAATTTTCTATGTCGAAGAAGATTTTCATTTTGTCGAGTGCTACCTGATCTTGTGTACTAATATTCGACAGAACGTTTTTCCGATTGAACCTTGACCAGCCATGCAATTTTCAGAGTACATCCTTCTTTATTTCAAATACTTTCGATAAACCGTCTAGAATAGATTTGCTGGGACAGACGGTAAAAAGTCTTATTCACTCGTGATTTCAGAATGGTCATAGCACAGTGCGGAGACAGACGGATCAAACTGATGACGGAACTGATTGCTGGTATACGACTGGTGAAGATGTATTGTTGGGAAGTACCAGTTAGTACCGCCGTCAATGAACATCGAAGGTACTTTGTATTCCGTCTCTGTCAAAATAAATAAAAGGTACTTCAAGGAATATGTTAAATAAGAAGCAGGCAGTTTGGCATCAAGCCTTGGCGGCACCTTCCAAAATAACCGATAAGCTTTGGGTACAGTCCGCAACGACGGTTGAATGTTCGTTGTTCCCAAATCTAAACATACATACTGTTGGCATATATATTTTTGAAAGTTTCAATATGCATTGTTGGGTATCAAATATTATTAAAGTAAGCCAGAAAACAAGAAAACCTCCAACGAATCCGCGACTTGCACACAATTCAAGTTAACCTTTTAACAGTTAGCTGCGCAGATAAAACCGGCAGGTGTATGGTCATGGCGGTTCGTACATTGGCAATCTTCCCTATCTCTTTAACATCAGGCTTATATTTATGATGAGTTGGCAACTTCAAACCGAAAATAGTTCAGTTATCGTGGCTTAAACTATTGTCTAGTTCCTAACAGTGTGATTGAACGTATATCTATTCGAACCGCGTGCAGTACACCTGCCAGTGCTATCAGCGCAGCTATTTGTTAAAGGATTAACTTGAGGAATGTGCAAGACAAAGTTTAACCTTTATAGGTCACGTATCACTGTGTTATGAAAATGAACACTTTCAGTACATCGAATATTGGAAGGTTTCCTCGAAATTTAAGTTTTCCATTTTAAAAACATATGAGGATCTGTGCTGGAGGTTTCGGTTATGGCTTCTCGGCTGAAGCATCGTGCTCTTCCTCTCGTGTAATCGAATAATGAATTGTGGGTTCTTTCAACTGCTTTTCTTATCAATTCATATGCATCAAGGGATATGTTCAAATCAAGAAAAACTTCAATGCAAAATCTACTTTTTCCATTGGGTTGTGGGGAATATTAAAAGAGTCTCGGAAGAGGTACAGTGCAAGCAAAAATAATTCTTACAATTATGGACAAGCTATTGTTTTGTAAAAGGCCTACCAAATATTCTGACTGACTGAAATGGTCAATTGTACTGTGTCTTTGCAGAGAGGAAACAAAGCATTATCAAAGGTCGTATACCCTTCAATTCCTCATCTTTACTCTAACTATGCTAACTGGACGGTTGCTAACGGCGGCTGTGTTCATTGGGCAATGGCTGCTTGGGATGCCCCTCTCAACAACGTCTCTCATCATGACTATTGCGTGGATGGAGCATTTCAATGTCAGTTTCCTTTTCAAAGGCATTGTTGGTATCGCAGAAACGGTCCAGATTCTACAATCGATGCACCGAGTTCAGGTGAGAAGCGTAACAACTTGTTAACTCAGGAAGATCGTCTTGTTCCTCGAACGGAAGCTTGTAATTTTAGGGAACCTGTCGGTCATCACATATATACAGGATCTGACCAGCCCGGGCACTACGAACAGTTTAATCACAACTGTGACTCCACCAAAACCGCGCGGAGGTACTAAGTCAAGTCATTGAGATAATATCGGTCATACAAATGTGATATCTGGCCCATTAACCCTATCTGGCGTAATGGTATTATGCCCCCTCCACCAAACTTTTCACCGCAGCTCCGGGGCCATGGTAGCAAGAGAGCTGGAACTTTCTGATTTTTCCGCGAATATTATAAGGATCTTTTTAAGACTATTTGGTAATCCTAGGTGCAAATTATCATGGGAAAATTCAGAATGGCGGCCATGAGTTATCATCAGGAAGTCGTGTTTTCGGGCTTTTTCGTCTATCTGTCGCATTTTTCTTGCCTAAAATGGCAGTAAATTAATTGATTGTGCCAAAACTACTTATTCTCTGTCATATTACTTAGTATTTGAGAGATAATATAGAAAAATACGCAATTCGGAAAACCAGTCCCAAAAATAAGGGAAAAATGACTTCCGAGAAGATGACGTCACTGTGACGTCAACATGCGGACCATCTTGAATATGTTACACCTTTTTTTTAGGTTTTTACCCAAATATTTAGTATGGAAAGATTCAGCCCTCTCCTCAAGTGGAAATCGAAGATGAATAGGGGTGGGAGCACCGAAATGCCCTCCCCCACCAGGATGAGACAGACCCCATGGGCCTGTTAGGTTAAGGGATCAAATGACTTCAGACTATGCCGGTATTTATTTACAACACAGTTGTATTTTGGGAATACAAAGTTAATACCATGACGTTTTGAACTATCCGCCATTCCTCAATGTGCCACGGCCGGGTAGAATTATATTCTATGCCCTTTGTATACACTACATCTACTATTGCTTGCTTCACAGAGTTTCTTGTTGTTGGACTCGGAAGATGACCAAAATGTCTCGAATATAAATCCTGATACATTGAGCCCCAACGCCAATGTGTTTCGTAATGGAACTACTCACACTGAACGTCTGAAATGTGACCCTCCAATGACTGAAGATCTGAAAACTGACTGGATCACAGACAACGAGGGTTGGAGAGCTAACGAATCTAGTGCCGATATTCCGAAAGTTATTGTTCTTCAGTCACTGTATGCAAACTGGGTTGCTCACAAGACAACTGAAACTGTAAGTAGACTCAGGTTTCATACAAACACACACACACATCCAACTAGTAAAAACGCCATACAATCCAATCTGCCAATGTATGGTTGACCTACGTGAACTATGTAATTTTCGAAGCACGACATTCTTGTTAGAGTGTAAACGGAATTATGGAATCTTATTATTACAATATTCAAATCCGGGCGCCTTCGGCGATAGTGATCCAAACAATCTTTTTTGACCCAGTATGGAGGCTAACAATGTCCAGTGGTTACGAGTGTCCGGCGCCTATCTTTCAACCCAGCTAGGACATTTTTGTCCACATTGTAGGTAAATGTCCGGCCTTACTGCAATTGAAAAGAATATGAAATGTGAGAGTAAAAACTCTTAGCCATGCACCACACCGGTCCAAATCCTTCCTATTAAAATTTCGAAAACAAAATTCAAATCTTCTCCACGCGTTCGTCACTTTGTCTCTTTCAGGATGAAGAAGTCAGTTCATTTGAGCTTCTGGATATATCTATAGATGTGAAAAGGGTACGTTTGCCATCTTTTTCAACCTTTACGCTTTTGAGTTTTGTGTGTGGGATATAACTTTGTGAACCAACATTTACAGTAACTATGTGATTGACTGGATGTGTATCTCATCTCATATAATCTTGTAATAAATTTTCAATGTCTAGGTTTAGATATCATCATAAAACTCGGGTTTTTGTCGGTCTGAAAATAATCAGCAAAACATTATTATTATTTTAAGTCATTCGAGATCCTTGTGATAAAACTACGGGCTTGTCAGTTTCATTGAAAACTGCTGACTGCTTTTCTCTTGCAAATATCAACTTCTGTTGGACAGTCCGCCATGAGAATAACTTCATGCACTTTGACAGATTTCTCAATTGACTTTATTTAGATTTCTTACAGTGTTACCCATTTTTATTTACAGGGTGAACTCATCGTCATAGCGGGTCCAGTCGGGTGTGGAAAAGTTTGTTGACCGATTGATAAAATCTTGTGTATCTAAGTTACGAAATTACTAGCTTTTTGGCAATAATTTGCGAAGAGTTAACCAAGCATTTTCGTATATTCTTAAAGTTAATGACAATTCAAATACAACAAGTGCATAGCCAGAGCTGAAAACAGTAAACCACTTCACTGGCCCAGTTCCCAGATGAATTTACAGGCTAAGCACAACGTGCAATGGTCCACGCACCGAACGACGCTATGACACAGGAGATTTTTTTCCTCTATTGTCTTTTGTGTTCCTATACATCGCCAGAACAGCCCAACTCTGTTTACTGAACACGGATGTTGTGCCATTTTTACTCGATTGAAGCCTTCAATCCAATAAAATAGTGAACCCCAAATTCCGATGGGTCACCCAAAAGGGGATTTAGTTCAATATTAATCATCCATTAAGAAAGTGTAGGGTTTAAGAAGTGCATGCAGCTCATGGAGATAAAAGCAAAATATAAACTGTGATTTATAATTACATACTTTGGCGTAAAATTATTCACAATTTGGAGAACATCGTTTAGACAATGAGACGCAAGAAGGACGCGAAGAGTGTTAAGACGATGGATTTATTTTTTCTTCAGAGTCATGCTTATGGGGGAAGCAAACGTCGAGAAGTTTTTGACAGGATATTCATATATATGTTGATTATATGAAAAGAAATGTTAGACCTATACACAGCCTTCTCCAATAATATGAATTTATTTGATGAGGATATTGCGAAGCTGATGGAAATGGTGGTATAATGAGCAAATGACGGTTGTGCATAATGAAAAACATAACGGCATTTAAAAGATAAGCTCTCAGTGGTGGCCAATCGCAAATATTCTACTAATTTATCCAAATATACGTTCGTTGAGTTTTACGCCATATTCCAGATTTGTAATACGATTTACTTGACTATTTGTAGTCTTCACTTTTGATGGCCATCCTTGGGGAAGTTTCACACAGTAAAGGGTCTCTGCAGATTACAGGCACACTGTCGTATATGAGTCAACAACCATGGATCTTTTCTGGAACTCTCCGAGAAAACATCCTCTTCGGCAAACCCTACAACCCCGAACTCTATGGCCGTGTTCTTCACGCATGCGCACTCGTCCAGGTAATTATTTTTGTGGACTCTCCAGTGCACCATGGGATATCTTCTAATTCTAAAACATTTGATTGGTCAATTCAGAGTTTGTGAAGAAATCATGTGTTTTCATTGGCTTAGACGAACATCCGACCCATCATAAATTTGTGTTCCTATTCGGTTAATAGAAGAAGGGTAAAAATGTCATTTCACAAAGGAATAAAAAACAGAACCATGTAATTTATTGGAGTTTGCAGATTTGAAGTTGATTCATGATTGGCTAAAGCTTTTCCGACTCATTTATGCACAAGACATTGTCGCATTTTATGTCATCACATTGTTTTCGTTGAGGATGTGAATTCTTTGCCTCATAAAGACGAGAGTTTGGTGGGAGAACGAGGCCTGATGCTGAGCGGTGGGCAGAAGTCACGTGTTGCCCTCGCCAGGTGAGATCACACCCATGAATAATCTCTTTCATCACTTCTGTTATCTTCATATCATAACTGTTTCACTGACATCGTCTGATCGGAGGAGGGAGGACAAGTCCTACCTACCAAACGCGTTCTCTTGAAAAAACCCCGAAAAGGAATGGGGACCTAAATTTTTCTGACTTCATATGTCATCGTATCGCGTACATTTCTACCTACAATTCTAGGATCACTTTTTCGCTCTTTTTTGTATAAAGTGATACGAACCAAATATATTTGCCTTAGAAAACGATTCTATAACATTCGATTTTGAAATATTTTACATGTTTCAGATCGATTTATCGTGATGCGTCTATCTATCTTCTTGACGATCCATTGAGTGCAGTGGATACAGAAGTGGGCAGACATATATTTAACGAGTATGTACTGATGGTTTTGGTCCATTACTCAAAGGTACCACATAGATCACACAGAGCGAATTAGGTTTCGAGAAAACTTCTATCCACTTCCATAGTAATCACTCAAACAGAACGTACGATATTCATGACTGAGAAATTCAAACGTTTAAAGAGTTGTAATCAAACAGTCAAGACATTGGAACATGGTGAATACAATCAGACTGTAGTTTATTTTTCAGTAGATGATCGTTTCCATGCTAATGAACCAGTTAGATCGAAAATTAGTTTTCTTACCAATTCAACTGACAGATCTTGCACTTGCGTTTAATAGAAAAGAAAGAAAATGCCAGTTGACAACTTGATTAATGTCTATATGATTTCATTGTCTTGACATTCTAATAAAGAGATCACAATCGCCAGTAAGAGCGGATTGGCATTCTTGTCAATGTAACGTGTGTTTTCTTTCGCAGGTGTGTTTGTGGATACTTGAAAGACAAAACTCGGATATTGGTCACTCATCAACTACAATATCTTCGTTCAGCTGATAGGATCATTCTGATGAAAGAAGTTAGTTATGTATAGTACTGGAAAGAAATTGACAACATTTTTCTTTACTCTCAAGAGTATTAACTCGTTCTCTGGCTCATTCTGGTACTGCTTTCTGATAGCTCCATGTGTACTACAGTAAGATAACTAAATCTATTGTGGAAGCGCACCATATTATGCAGTTCGCTGTGTATTTCTTGTATTAGCACATATTTTTCTTTCACAAATTACAAGCAATTCATTATAAAGATATTTCTATACGAGGAGTGGTGTTTCGCCATCCGACTAATTGTCCATTTTGTTTGAAGGTGGATCCAATCTATTATCAATGCCAAAACTCGCCGTGTCCACATGACTGATTGAAATGTTGTCTTATTCAACAGGGCCTTGTGTCCGATATCGGGACGTTTGACCAACTTCTCAAAAAAGGTATCAACATTGCAGAACATCTCGGGGGGAGAGAGAATAAAGGGAGGGGTGAAACCCCACTACAGGTGCGTGCGGATTTGAACTGAAGACATATCAGTGTGACTGATTCTCTGAGTATGAAATGCTGGAATAAAATGTCTTGAAGATACCGCCTCTAGGCTCTGAAATTGTGAACCGGATGATGTTTACCGTATGCGCAAAGATACCATCAGTATCCCAACTACGACATTTTGATCGGATAACTGCTATGCGTTATATGGCTTCCTAGTCGTGTATAATGAAAATGTTTATTCGTGACATCTACTCGACACGTGTGTAGTTTGCCGATTCTAATTAAATCTAGCTTCACCGAAGTTGAGTTTTGATGCTAACATTATTTGCTGAAATATTAATTCGTCGTTTATTCGGGATGTCTGCATGCGATGATGGGCCTCATATGTCCCGCAAAGGTGAGAATTCAAAAACTGGACCATGGGTGATGTATTTGTGCACTCTTCATCGGTTTTGGTGATCAACTCGTCCACGTGCACGTTCAGTCCCCAAATTACTCGAGACATAATTATGCATGATAATTATTGTTATGTTTTATATTCTGTGATGAAGTATCGTTAATTTAGTTCCATCTGTTTTAGCTAAGTGATATACAAGAGAAAGAGGTAGAAGAAGACACCATGCTGGGTGATTCAGGATGGAAGGTTTATCTGGAATACTTCAAGGCGGGGCGGGGATGGATATTTCTTCCACTCTTCTTCTTATTGGCTGTAGGTGGACAGGTACGGTTAATACAGATGTCCCACAGATTAGTCTCAAATAAACTAGAATAAAAGTAACTCCGAAAAGTGAAGTCATTGTGATATTCTATATTTCGGTAAAGGTTATACCATCGTCAGGAATATACAGGTAGCAAGAATACAAGAGTATATATACAGGGTGAATACAGTTAACCGTCCAAGCTGAACATTCTATATACAGTGGGTCATAGTGAGCAGTTTTTTTGTTTTGAAAAACTGCTCACTATGACCCACTGTATATAGAATGTTCAGCTTGGACGGTTAACTGTATTCACCCTGTATATATACTCTTGTATTCTTGCTACCTGTATATTCCTGACGATGGTATAACCTTTACCGAAATATAGAATATCACAATGACTTCACCTTTCGGAGTTACTTTCATTCTAGTTTATACGGTTAATACACACCTCCAACTTGTCAGTATAAAAAGAAAGTTCAGAGAAAGCCACCCTGGCGTCTTTTTTTCGGGTAACATAGCCTGAGCTTATTAATATTCCATCTTTAAACGGAGGCCAATACGAATTTGAATTTGAAATCTGGCGAATCTATATGGGAAAGAAAATATGGCGGAAATTGGTGCGATAAATCGGGAACAGGCCTGCGTACTGATTTGGAGGAGGTGCCCAGTGTTCTCTGCGTGATATTCTCTTAATGCTCTTGCATGAAATAAAAATTATGGAACCCAAGATGATTCCATTACATTATCATCGGTAACTGTTTCGGATAATTCGATTATTTCAACATTTCTTTTCATCTTTCAGGTCTTCATATCTGTTTCGGATGTTTATCTCGTGAAATGGTGAGTATCTGTGAGAGTTACGCCCCCTTTACTTGATATTTCAATAGAAGTCGTTTTTGTAGCTGAACCTATCGCCATGTTTAATCTAAATAATGTTATGGTTTATGATATCCACTGAACTATCTGACAGAGCCCAAAACTGGTTTGTGGAATGGAGGCGATTGAAACTACGGAATACTTCATTTGTTAATACTCGAGTGAGACTCATCCTTCGAACGGGGAATGACCCTCTACCTTCAAGTCACTTTCACCAACCGAACATTCATCCTGTTTCACGCCCTAATGGCCAAACAATCGGGTGTCAGGTGCCTTCTATTTATTTTAGGATTACTGTTAACCCCAATACTGTCCTAAGAAATTTTCCTGATATTTCGGCCAAAAATATGGTTATAAGGAGCAGACAAACCTGGACGTTTACTATAATTAGAGTAAGATAAAACTAACCAAAAATAAACCAAATGGTAATGATTCTGGTCGTCGATATATTTACCAAATTATCACCCAACTTGAGCAACTATTCCTTACCCTTACAGGAATTGAGCGTCTTGGGTTTTGTTCTAGCCTGGTGGGTGGAGAATGAGGGGTGATAAAATGACCACCCTACTTATTTTCCTTGACTAAAATTTAAGTAAAGGGCTGAAATTTTCCAGACTATATATTTTGGTCAAGCTCTACAAATAAAATGTATCAAAAACCACCAGGATGACGTCAGAGTGACGTCATTTTTTCGGAAGTAATTTTTCGTCTATTTTTGGGGTCGATTTCCCTATTTTTCGTTATTTTCTTTCAAAAGCTAATTAATATTTTGGGAAATAAATAGTTTTGGAAAAATAAAGTAACCCCCCCAAAACACGACTTTCTGAGGATAACTCAGTGTCGCCTTTTTGAATTTTCCCATGATCCTTTGTGAATAGTTTCAAAATTACGCCAATAAGATTTACGAAAAATTTGGGAAATTTCAGGTCTCTTGTTTTCTTCGTTCTGGTGCTGTGGTTAAAAGTTTAGTAGAGAGAGAGGCGTGATGCCCCGCCGGCCAGATGGAGTTAATGTAAAAGTTCGGTAGCGAAGGAGGCATTATGTCCCGCCGGCCAGATAGTGTTAATGTAGAAGTTTGGTAGAGAGAGAGGCATGATGTCCCGCCGGCCAGATAAGCTTAATGTAGAAGTTTGGTAGAGAGATAAGCATGATGTCCCGCCGGCCAGATAGGGTTACTGTACAAGTTTGGTAGAGAGACAGGCATGATGTCCCGCCGGCCAGATAGGGTTACTGTACAAGTTTGGTAGAGAGAGAGAGGCACGATGTCCCGCCGGCCAGGTAGAGTTAATGTAGAAGTTTGGTAGAGAGGGAGGCATGATGTCCCGGCAGCCAGATAGAGTTAATGTAGAAGCTTGGTGGAGAGAGAGGCATGAGGTCCAGCCGACCAGATAGGGTTAATGTAGATGTTTGGTAGAGAGAGAGGCATGATGTCCCGCCGGCCAGGTAGAGTTAATGTTCAAGCTTGGTGGAGAGGGAGGCATGATGCCCCGCCGGTCAGATAGGGTTAATGTAGATGTTTGGTAGAGAGAGAGGCATGATGTCCCGCCGGCCAGGTAGAGTTAATGTTCAAGCTTGGTGGAGAGGGAGGCATGATGCCCCGCCGGTCAGATAGGGTTAATGTAGATGTTTGGTAGAGAGAGAGGCATGATGTCCCGCCGGCCAGGTAGAGTTAATGTTCAAGCTTGGTGGAGAGGGAGGCATGATGCCCCGCCGGTCAGATAGGGTTAATGTAGATGTTTGGTAGAGAGAGAGGCATGATGTTCCGCCGGCCAGATAGGGTTAATGTAGAAGTTTGGTAGATGATTCAGAGCTTAATGTAGAACTTTGGTAGAAAGAGTGGCACAATGTCCCACCGGTCAGATAGGGTTAACCCTCTCTGAATATAATTCAATAATTGCCGGTCATTGGCATGAAAAAATGAAGAATTTCTACACAAGTATTTTCATCATATTATATATTGTTCGAGAGCTTGGAGTATGGTCTTTGAAACTGCGTTGGCGATGATAAGTTTATCTTCGCTTCATTCATGTTCATGGCAGTTTTGATACCAGCTTTGGTTCAATTACGTATAATGCAGACTCAATCATTTAATCGATATCTTGTTCAAATATGCAGTGATTGTTGATATTATACCTTGCACATTCTTTTCTCTCTCTGCTTATTGAAAAAGCTTAACGAAAGGGGTTTTGGTTTCTGCAACGGACCATTTTCCCAATTCCTATTTAAATGCATTCCACTCGGTAAAATAAAAAGGAAAAAAAATTACTTCAGGACACTGTTCGAATGGTTGTTTCATTTTACGTCTTACTTTCGTCAAAGGTTTACACTCCCTTTCATGTAGTAATCCCATTTGTCGCTGCCAACAATTTGCTCAAATACGAATTTCCAAAAGATGCCATGTTATCCTCGAACACTGATCAAACACTAATCCTGTTAAATTGCATCACTAGTCATGGAACACAGGCTCAGTTTTTCATTGGCTAATGGTATAAAGGTCATAGGCTGGATTCCTACTAGCATCTCAATGGTAAACCCCTTTCCAACGAATTCATGTTAGTGGATCCCTGATCTTCAAAAAGAGTATTGTTGTGACATTTGATGTATTTTGTGTCTCGATGAGTCTATAAATATATCGGTTGCTTTACTCCAGAGTTGTCTGTGAACTTTTTCCAGCGTAACTGCATATGACCAGGGATAGATCCTTTCACTTGTTTAACACGATTGCACTTTATTTGGTCACATAATTATTACTAATGGTGTAAATGTCATAGAGAGAAAATTGGGGTATATATTTTTGTGATCTGATCCTGGTTGCAGTATAGGATTAGTTGACTTTTCGTGGTTTTCGTGATTTTTGCTTCGTTTGAAAGAGCGAGATAATTGGTCACTCGGTGGCTGTTCGAAAATCCAAACTGAGTTTTTTAGGTTAACGGCCAAAGTAATTCGGTTCTGAAAATGCCATGATTGTTCTACAGTAACCCGAAGTGAATGCTCTTGACCAGGAACAAGCCATTTGGATAACATCGAAACGCCAACATCTCGTTTTCATAAAAAAAAATACTGTGACACAAGGACATACTAAGTAGCAGAGAAAGTGGATCTTCCGACCCAACTCCCAACGAGAAAGATCGAGTGTACTCAGCGGAACAGCTGTAACATGACACAGACTACTAAGCCACCCCAGAAGAGTCTCGAGAAAAAAACTACAGTATAACAAAATGAATTGTACTCTGGAATTTACCACCTGTAACAACGTCATGCAATTTTGTATATAGAGGCATCCATCTTGCTGGGTCTTTTAGCATGTGTCCAGGCCTCGGGGCCGTTTCTGCCACCATTATTATTTTTCTTACCCCTATAGCCATGGAGCCGAAACTTACCACACTATACCCTTAGGTCAGGCTCTACCGAAAAAAAAATTAACAAAAATCCTAGATGGCCGTTTTTATGACATCTCAGTGACGCCATTTTCCAAAAAGTCATTTTTTGGTCGATTTTTCATTTATATAATTTCTTCACAAAAACTGCATAATAAATTATTACATAATAATCTGATGTGAAATAATATAGCGTTTGTTCACTTTGTCTCAAGAAAAGCAGAAATTTGAAGAAAACGGACGAAAATATAACTTTTTTGGTACGCCACATGGGCGCCATTTTGAATTTACCCGTGAACCTCTGCTCGGTGGCTATGCAAATAGGCTCAAAATGACTTCATTAACAGTACGTTATAGATTGGTCTAAGCGAAAAAAATTTGAAGCTACAGTACTCGCTGATTGGCTGGACCTCACCAAGAGCAAGTTCGTTTAAACAATTCGCCATATTGACAGAAATGCCCTTCCCCAAGCAAAACAAGTACTGAGAAACCTCAATTCGCAAGAAGTTCTAACAATTCTCCAGAGTAAATTCGTCATAGTCCCAGCCGACAAAGCTCCAAATAATATAATATTCATATGTTAATATTGCTATTACCAGGTGCTGGTTAAAGAATTGAGTGTAACATATCATCATCAAAGGCGTCTACTTATTCCCAAACTG
Source organism: Hanleya hanleyi (assembly GCA_036873755.1). Classification (NCBI taxonomy): domain Eukaryota; kingdom Metazoa; phylum Mollusca; class Polyplacophora; order Lepidopleurida; family Hanleyidae; genus Hanleya; species Hanleya hanleyi. The sequence goes on from JAVTVY010028076.1 coordinate 14,871, forward strand.
CATTTACTTTGGAAGATTTATTTAACAATCACAAAACGTTTCCCAGAGAAAGAGGTATTTTTCTTCTAACCAATCATAACGACATGCCAAAAGTATACTGGACTACCAAAATGCATAAGTCACCATACAAAGCTACATGTAGATTCATACCTGGTTCTAGAAACTGCACTTTCTTCCAACCCTATTGACGAGGGCACTTCATAAGGTAAACACATTTTGGGAAATGTTTTGCGCCACTATTTCTAAAAACTCTGGCGTTGAATGTATGTAGCTATAGAAAAACTCAAAATGTCTTACGAGAGAACTCGATGCTAAAGTTCACATGCTGTACTGATCGTCTAAGTTCATTAATAGTATCTGTGTTCAAGAAAACTGATCGTAGATATATTAATGTCGGAAGCCATAAAGCATTCTTTAGCTCTACTACATACAAGAGATATACTTCATGGGATGTTTCTTCGTTTATGAAGTTGTTGGAATTTCTCATTAAAATATCTATGTGAAATTTGGCAACACAATATATCAACAGCATATAGGTATACCAAAGGGGACTAACTGTGCACCCCTGTTGGCTGACCTATATCTGTTTTCTTATGAATATGACTATATGCAGGCGCTTTAAGAAACCGATTCATTCAAATCCCGTTTCTTCTCATTCACCAAACGCTATATAGACGATCTTCTCGCTGTGGACAATCGCTATATAAATGACGCAATGAAGGATATATATACACCTTCACTGGAGTTGAAGGAAACTACAGATAGCCCTACAGGCACATCATAGTTAGACCTATATCTCTATAAAAATGAAGCGGGCCTTCTCTTTCGTCGACTTTATGACAAAAGAGATGATTACAATTTCGGCATCGTCAGCTATCCCTTTCTGGACAGTAATATTTCAGTGGGACATATAAGCGTATACATATCTCGCTTAGTAGCATTTGCTAGATCCTGTGTTAAATGTGACGATTTTAATCAACGTCACAACACATTGTTGCAGAAACTTATAAAACAGGGCTATACCACCATGCGCCTCCACTCAAAGTTTCTCAAATTTGACGATACATATAGCATGCTGATAGCAATATACGAGATCTATGGCGTTACGTTTCATAACTTGTGTCTTATTCCGCTTAACCAGGGGCTAGGGGCCGTATGAACCCATGTACTTCAAGATTCTCATGATGCTCATATGAACAGGCACAATCAAAGCGTAACTGCGGTACATCATTCTCTAGATGACGAATTTACAACGAATATTATGGATTAAGAATACTGATCAGCGATACGGATTTGATATTTTCGGAACATCATGATGTCTTGCCGGCATCATTGAAAACTGTGACCGCTTCTCTCTTGCAGGAAACTAGCAAATGTTTATGACTTTGGTGTCAATACTGTTATATGGAATATGAAATAGGTTTTTGGATTATTGACGCGGATATTCTTTAATGGAGAACGGCTGAATTATGAATGACGGCCCAGCCGCTTGTAATCCAACATAATATACTACAAAATCACTTGTGAGCTCTTAAATACTTCCGGAGGTAAGGTAAAAGTTTGGTAGAGGGACCATAATGGCCCCCGCAGGTCTACTTTGAAGTTTCTGGTCTCGTAACAGGTACAGACCTGTCGATGATGTTAGGCAATCGAACTACTGAAAACAAATCTATGACTAAGACAGAGTTTCCTTCATAGCTCACAATTTTCATCAATTTGGGCATCTTTGCTGGTAAAGCAAGTCTGCACTAAACTTCAAGTTTCGCCAAATTTGTTATGCTTTCACAGGTCTGAAGTTTGCGCGCAATCCACCAACACCACCAACCTTGAGCCTTGCCTCCAAATGCAGAACTCGTCCTTTCTGGTTACTGATCAAGACTTGTCTGTCTCGTCCAACGTTTCATGTACCAGCAATATGGGAACATTTAATTCCCCAGCCGAGGAAGGATCAACACACGCCACCAGCGAAGAAAACTGTGGACATGTGACTACAGAGCAAATTTACTATATGATTTTCGTTATTTGTCCATTGCTATTATTCACCGCCTCCGGGGAGATCGTCTGTCGATTTGTGGTGACGGCTGGCCGAAGACTACACGATAAAATGTTCCCGGTAGTTCTGAGAGCGAAGATGAGATTTTTTGATGTAAACCCTATGGGTAAGCTTTCATCGTGATAATTCTGGTAACTAACACGAAAGGAACATGTAACGTATACTCAGAAGAAATTGTTTTGTGTTGGCGTTATAATCTCCGAAATGTTGCGTTTCTTCTACTCCACATACTGAATTTACAGCCCTAAAATGCATGGTAAGATCACTTGCATAAACATGATAAATTGTTGACCAAAGCATGTCCCTCTGCCTGTTTTAGCATTTTGGAGGCATTTGCCGGATGTTTTAATATTTTGGAGGCAATTGTCGGACCTTTTCGTGTGTTGGCGGCATTTATCGGATGTTTTTTAGTATTATGTTCAGAGTTGGAGGGCATGGGCAATCCTTCCCGTGGAAATCTGTGTTCTCACACCGGAATAAGTAAGCCATTAGAGGCTGGTGTATGAAAAAATCGTTCTCATTGTCCTCGGGAGAAATATATTTGGAAGTTAATATATGTATATATATTGGTGTCTCACACAGGAATTGTGCTGAATCGGTTTACGAGAGACCTGGGATTTGTAGACCATCAAATTCCATTCAGCCTAGTGACAGGTTTATACGTAAGTATCAAGTAGGGTAACTAAAATATGCTTTTGCAAAAATCCTTTGATACGACGAATTAACCCTATCGCTGTTTACTACATGTACATTTGCCACTCAAGAACGAAAACGTAACTGGTCTGATAAACGATATTACAAAACCATCTCTGTCCTTGCCGATTTTTAAAAATATTCTTTGACGTTTTCATTTCCTACCGCGGTGAATAGTTAGTGTTGCACTATATATCGAACCGTCCTCTCATTTGATTCACGATTTCAGGGAGGAAATGTTGGAAAGATTGGTGTACAAAATCTGTTTTCAATATCAGTTGAATTGATATAGGTAAAACGAGACTTGTTCTGCCCCCTCTCCCCCTACTAGAGAGGGTATATAGGGATCATATATAGAGATCCGTCCGTCCGTCCGATCAAACTTGTCCAGATGATATCTCGGCTATTATTTGTTCAACAACATCGAAAATTACATGGAAGCTGCCTAATACGTAGCAGATGTGCACCGTCAAATTCTTCTTGCAGGTTTCTATAAATTTATCCAGAGCTATAGCCTTCTTACGTTATCGCCAATTTTTGCTTGTCCGTCCGATATATCGGTCACTATTTAAAACAGTTTTGAAACTTACATGAAAGATGTACCTCGTAGGTGTGCACGGTTAGGTTGTTTACTACATTCACTTTCAACAAAGTTATATCCCTCTTTGCAACTTCAATATATGCTATAAATAGATAATAGTAAATTGTTATCCGGTTTGTGTTTCCCTTCTTCTTCGCGTAAGTCTGAAAATTTTCGTAGAAAATGCTTAGTATTATGTAGATGTGCGCATTTTACCCATTTGACAACCCACCTCCCGATGTATGGCCCTTTATTGTCAATGCTGGTCTAGACCATATCTCCGTTATCATTTGAAGGACAATCTTCAGCAATATATATGAAAGCATGAGAAGATATTTTCTTCATGAAGTACCTTGCAGTTTATCTTCTAGAGTTAACTATCGCTTTTGTGAAATGTAGGTAACAAATTATACCCTATTTGTCGAGATGCTCCATTTCCATGCATTATTTTTCCTACATTTCAACATGGTCCATGAAATAACGTGGCGTGGCTTGCATTTGGTTTAACTTCAATCGAAATGTAGAAGAATGTTTGCAATGTTTCATTTGCTTCATATTATAGCTAATGTTTGCAATCTAGAATACATTGTGAATACATTTTCGTCACTGACGTGGATAGCCAATGAACAGGTAATGTTAGTTTCATCTGTGAATTGTGATATCGTACATTATTTTTCGATGAAAATTTGGCCAATGTAATAGCGGCATTTTGCACAAAAAGTCAAACACGATAAAAATTGAGGATGGTATTTCTACCAATTTAAAGTATATGAACATCATGTAAACAGGTACTACATCATATTCAAGAAGAAGCTATCAATAGTATTACATTGATGTATGCTAAAACGCTTTGTTGTGTAAAAGTTCTAAAGGTACGTCGATGAAGAAAGGTTGGGATTTGGCTATATGGCAACTGTACAAAAACTAGTTTTGCATACAGCATGTAGAAGTTAACGTTTACAAGTATCGTCAGCTACAATCTCGAATCAGCCAAATAAGATTCCTTGGGTTGACAGGTTTATACTTAGTTCCAACAAATCGTCCAACCAATTGCCAAAAAATTTCCAAAACTTATCCCCAGATGGACACTTTAGACGATTGTGCTCCGGTGTATCCAGTCTTTGGCATATTTCAAACTCAACGGATTTCCATCCTCACTCAAACTCAACGGATTTCCATCCTCACTCGCGAGCTTAATATTCGTTACATGTATCTGCCCTTTGTCTGATATTGCGGTCAGGATTGGTTTCCCCAAGAAGACCTCGTCGTATTATTTTTTCTCTTTGTTGTCTGATCGAGCTTTTGTTGTTTTTCGGTTGTGCTTTTCAGCTGGATCTAAGGGATCTTGCTACGTATTAAAATTTTGTGCGGCATAATCAGTTATCCGAAAATCGATCCTGAATTTTAAAGCTATCGGGACAACATTTATTGCGCTCTGACTTGTTGTATAACTTTTATATCAAAATGGGAAGAAGAACAAATCGAAGCATTGATTGCATTTTATCGAATTCACGACGAAACAGTTTCGTGTAAAAGTAAGATCAAGGCTGGTTTGCTTTGTCAAATACCATCATTCATCAATAAGTATGTGCTGAATAGATTATGATATACCCGTATACATATCGTCCCTGTCATCAACCCGCGATCTCCATATCAGTTCTGGGGTGATTTGGAATTGGGTGTACAATAATCTGTATTTAAACCTCGCTGAAACTCGTTTTATGCTTTTTATCAAGCTCATATGATAACTATCGGATAAATGGCCACTCGTAGTGATTTATATGTATCACGGTGGATAGCTATCATCTTGGTACCGGCAAAGTTGCTCTGGAAATTCTGTTGCTCAAATCTCTTACCAAAGCTGCTATATAATACCCACTTACATCAGCGTTTGTTTCACCCCACAGATCGCTATTAACCTGGTTGTACACATATCCGTAATCGTCATGGTGTATCCCTGGCTTATTCTAGCCGTCCTTCCTCTGGTTATTGCTGTTTTTGGATATCGGCATTATTCTGTTCAAACTACTAAGCAAATGAAAAGACTAGAGGCATCCGGTAAGTTCACGCAAACGGAGTAGGACAATTCCGAGATGGAACTCTCTAGCCGAAACAGCGCGAAACGACGTCATTGTCCAAGTGACGTTACTCTGATGTTAGGCAATGTTTACATTGGTAATGCTGTATTAAAGCTGCTTATAGACGATGCTTTCTATTTGCAAATGACTATTTAACTGAGAGACAATAACATCTAAGATGTTTGGATTTTCTGTATTTCGGAAGCCACTATGATTTATATTTTCTGATTTTTGCGGTATTGCCATTGTTAAAACATTGCCTGGTACTTAACTTTAGGTGGTCCTCCACAGTTTCGTAGTAATGGTCCCAGTCGAATTTCATAACACGATAGATCATCAGTGTTCTGCTACATCAAAATTCTTCTTGCCTTCTTAATAGCTAATACCATCCTGTTCAGCCTTATCAACGCTGCAAACAAGCATATACAGACCGATGGCTGGCTTCGTCTACACGGTGATCGGGGTCATGGAGTAGATTTTGTCCTGCCTCAGTTATCCCCCTTGGCTGTGCCTAAATATCAGGAATCATTTAGGGAGAGAAAACTGACAAAAAACTGGCAGGTTGACCCCGAGTGTTTTCGCCTTTTTAAGTTGGTACTGGACCAGGGAATATGATACAGAAATCTAATTGAAATCGCTGTTACAAATTTTTCTGGAAATTGAGCCGAACTTTTTGAGCCGGATTTTCTAGGAAAAATGAAGCAAGCTTGGAGGGGAATGTTCGAGATTCCTTTTTCTATAACATATCAGTGCTGTGTCTTAAAATAATAGTTCAATCATGATTTTTCAGAAAATATATACATATAAGTGATTTGGGTTGAAGGATTTACGACAATTAGTGGCCGAAAAGCGGACCCATGGTCTGCAGAATGGAAGAATCCTTATAGTGCACCCTTAGCGCAATGTCACGTGGGTAGTGGCGTCGTTTCGCGCCTTACACGGCTGGAGAGGCCGATTTCGGAACGGTCCTATTAACAGGTTTTAGGCGCTAAGCTAACCTTGGTCAGTCTAATCATATGCATACATGTCAACCCTGAACGAACCGAACATTTTTGCTGATTCCCTGGTTTTATACCCTGTGTTGCAATGTATATTTGTTTCGTGTCTTATACTTTCAAAGGCGCACAGCGTATTATCCACTGTCCTTGACGGTTAGTGCTCGGACACAGACTCCACTGAATAAAAAATAAAATAACCCAACACATCTGATCAGGAAAATGAATAGAAACTGGACATCTGAGTTGTTTTGTTATGTGTATTTTCACCTTTGGGCGTGGTTGACGCTGTTTTTAGTTGTCACAGTTGTAACATAATTATGATGATAGCGCCTATCTATCTTATTTTTTAACTTTCGTGAGTAATGTAATTTCTTGGTATCAACTTTTGATTCCTGATCAAGGGTCGAAATGCCATATTTCCATTGATAGGAAAACAGCCACATTGGCTATATAATTTACTTCCAAGTTGTCTCCCGTACAGCAATGCGTCTAGCCTCTGTTTCACACAGCGTCACTGTGATTTGTTACTAGAGACAAATAACACCAGATACAGAAGAAATACATATTTAATCTCCCAGCAAGAATGATCTCTAGGTCAAGGCCACATGCGGGGTTCATCTAGGGAAACAGTAATTTCATAGTTCAAGACTTTGATGTTGCTTAGATACAGAGTTGCAACAGTTAATTTACATGAAAACATCATGTAAAATACACCAGCTTACATTTGAACTATATAACAACATATACTATGACGGTATATGTTGACCAGCAGAGTTCGAACACCGTCACATGTAATTTTATTCTTTCCGATGCCATGAATTTTTCACAATTGCAGTTTGAGATTTTCACACCTGGATCTACAGTACAGTGCATTAAAGACTTCACGTGTGACGCGATTGTAGCGCGTGTCTAACGCGACTACTCACCCGTGTCAATTAAAGATAGTCCTGACTGAAAAAAGTTAAGCGCGCGTCTAAATCGCGAGTATGGAGCGACTATGTTTTTTCCGCGTTTTATCTCCGACGCGGTCATGAAAGACATCGACGCCAGGCGAACTGTTTTCAGCGCGTCGACCAGACAGGCGGGAAATATACACGCGATTTCTCAACGGGTGTGAATTTTGTGTGAAGCGTTCTTCAGTCGACAACCGATGGCGGGGATCAGTTCAGAGGCAATTGCATTAATGTTTATACTCGTTTCGTTCGCGGTTCGATTCGGTTATTAAAATATGGCCGCAAATATTTTTAATCCGACCGAAATATGAATGACTTATGACCAGATTATCATGTTTTGAACGGAGTTTGACTGGAACGAAATGAACGGACCAGATCGAGAATGGAAAGGCTTTCAATTTACGAGAAAGAATGAATAAATGAATGAATGCAAAGTTATGCCTGTGGATAAAGTTGAATGACTGACAGAATGGGTTAGAAACCCGTATAGTTCAATGATGTTTACAAAATGTACTGATCGAAATTGTTACAAATACATACATGTAATGTGAACTCCCGGCCAATAGATCCACGTGGTGCGAGGCGGGAAAGGAATGTTTGACCTCTGAAAATTTGTATACCGGTACTGTGAACGCTTGGCCTAGAGCAAAAGGCGTCCTTATTTTCCTGGTTCAGTGAGGCTTATAACACGTTCAATTGTCATCTCTGCATTAATTACGAGGATTATAAACAAGGAAATAAGAGTCCCCCCCGCAGTTCCTGGGAATAGGAATTGGAGGTACATTGTAAATGGAATTGACATCGTCAACTCTGCGAACTTTGACCCTGCCGAGCTAAGCCCCGCTGAAAGAGCCGCCTCACGCATCTGACAATCAATATCATTTACGGAGAAAATTGGAAGGTTTTTCTTATTTTTTCTTGTCTTCTTTCCTTTCAATAACTGCCAGAAACTATCCCCCAAAACGTCATAATTATTATCGTTCGGAACTTTCTAAACATTGTATCACAGATGAAATAATCTATTTTTCCTATTTAAGAAATTCAAGAAAATCTACGAAAATTATTTTTTGCTGTGTTTGAATAACTTTTTCTTTCCTGATACTTTTTATTCCCGGACATAAACTTTCGCGGTTTTATATAATAAGCAATTTCGCTTGTTTGTTTTAGTGCATCGATGGTATGACTGCAAAAACAAATTAAGAGAATCAAGTTCCATATTATTCTGAATGTTTCAATAAATTTTCAGTGACAAACACACACAAATTCTCTTCTTTCTGAACGTTCGAAATACGACTGACCGTGAGCGGCAATCACCTGGATTTCTTTGTAAATCCGAAAATGAAATTGTAGTTTGAGATCCGCTTCCCATACGGATTTCGCGGCCCATCGATCAACTCAATGTTTTATTTCACGTTACATTTCTTAGTTCATTTAAGATGTTTACAAGCGCTGTATTTTAAAATAAATAAATATACAGGTATCGCGTAGATAGCAACAGTTCAGTGATTTTATGCTCAAATAAAATATATTATACTTCAATCTTCTTATTAATTTAATCTGTTGAACTCTTCGGAGATGTGACCGACACCGCTGTTACTTACCTGCTGTGAAGTAATAATACTGAGGTGTCACATTCAACTCAGTGACGGGGCAAGTGAAAAACAGTTCAGGGGATTAGCGATTCACCTGGTAATCTTTCGCACATTGGGATTATGATAATATTAGCGGCAGGATGAAATAAAGTGTCGCAACTTGAGTATACTTTAATAAAATGAAAAGGCAAATCTAAGTGGAAGGGATGGGCCGCGAAATCCGTATGGGAATTTTCAATCAGAAGGGATATCATTCGCCTCTGAATACGAAACACTAGATCGAGTACAAAGATGTCTTTATGGAAATGGATTACAACAGATCCCGCCAAAACTTATCAGCAGTTTTATAGTCACCTCCATAACAGGTTACATTGTGGAACGCAAATAGAATCTAGAGTGAACGAAAGAAATTCTTCCATAAAGCCTTCATTTTTGCACGAGAAAACCGGAAAGCGAAATTGAAGACCGAAGAGTTTCCTGCTGTTATTGTTGCTGTGGCAGCACGCGGACCTTGGCGAGAGCACTTCTTCGCTCAGACGTCCCGAAAGATTTCATTCCAATTCAGAGCATACAAAATTATGTTTTTAGATCTAATATAAAATTGATTGTAGTAGGAAGAAAAAACACATATCTCTGTGATATTGACCATTATTGACGATCTTCGTTATTTTCTTGAAGTTGGAAATCCTTCTGTGTAATGAAAAGTGATACCACAGTATAGCGTGATATATGCAGGAAAATAAAATGCGGACACTGGCAGATAAATTTTATAAATATCGTACAAAACACATTTATATAGACTCCAGATTCTATGTACGGTAATCAATTTGACCAGAATGCATAATTTTAATGAAACTGCTCAGTGGAGTCCTTTCTATGGCAATAAATTCAATTGCGCTATGAACGATCCACGTGTCCGAACGAGCGTTCACCGACAATTACTGTTCTCCGCGAATCATAATTTATTTAACAATACAAGCTCTGTCACACCGATGGCGCTTTTAACCGATTTGCATAAAACATGGTCGCGTTTTCACCAGTTATAAAAAAACCGCGTCAGAACTAACAGAAGGACGTTCCTGGTACTCGCGCTCGATCTTTAGAACGCGACTGGAACTTTTTGGCGGGCGCGTTTTTGACGCGAGGCAGTAGAAAAAGTGTGTCTTCTTTCTCGCGTTTTTAACGCGGAGCCCTGAACAAGTAGGTGCGCCTGACACGTATTTTTGTTTTTATTTCATCGCGACTAGTGTGAAGTCTTTTCTGCACTGTACTGTATGTATCGATGCAGTTAAGAAGAATAGACCAGGGTCAATACCCGTCAGACTAATGACACAGACTCTTTAAGATTTCATGATAATGCAGTTTGGTCTATCGAATGTACCTGAAACCTTTCAAATAATAATGTAGCATTGGTCCACGCTGGCTATTGACCCTGGCTCCAAATAGCTATTTGTCTCCATTATTTGTTAGCTTCTCTTGAATAGGAAATTATCTGAATTGGCATGTTTGAGTCAATTTTCAGATCGAAACCTACATCAATGCTGAAAATCTTCCACACACATACGATCCAAATCGTGAAGAAAACAAGTCATATGAAAAAGTAAAATATATATAAATGCGCAAACTGGCCTCTAACGAACAGCTACATAAAACAGGACTAGGGATTTGTATTTTCCAGCGAGGAGCCCGGTGTCTTCCCACGTGTCCGATACTATGGTCGGTTTACCAACTGTTCGTGCTCTTCACATGGTTCCGGAATATATTCGACGATTCGAAGAAAGACAAGATCACCATGCAATGACCTGGTTTATTTATATCTCCACATTTCGTTGTTTTGCCCTACGGTGTCTCGGTCTTGCGAACATTTACCTTTTCGTCGTTACTTTCACGTTCGTATTGATAAAAGAAGGTACGTGTTTCAGTCACTATTACCTGATTAATTGACAGGGTTATGATGTACCATTAAAAATCTTCTCCGCACCTAGGCTCGAATGAATTGCATTTCTGTCACTATCAGAAGAATCTACCACGGACTGTTAAATAAGATTTGATAAGCTACAATTGTGACGACGCCTTGACTGTAATTTTTCATGTTGTATTCGGTCGATATTTGAAGCGATTTTTGAGGAACATGTTCTCTCATCAACATTCTTCTGGGAAATACGTCACCTTGGTGCATTTAAATACTAGATAAATCCGAATAATAGTGGAACAGAATAGAATTTTGAATTATCCTTCGCATCATTATTAAGCGATTAGGTTTCAAATGGCTCAGTGAGAAAGGCTAATGTCTCACAGGTTTAGGCCTTGGTTGGTTTCGTTGCCTTGAATGGACGGGATTACGTTTAACGTGACACGGATGTATTAGCGCAGGCAACAAGAAACTTTCGAAAAAAGCTTAAACATTGAATGAACCGAAAGTGTGTAGAAAAAGCATTAGCTCAGATGATATCCTGAAATCTGAATAAACTATAAAACAGGGATTTCATCCGACCTAGTATCTATACTTACCGGTGGTCTTTGTGTTCACTGCCTGATACAATAATCTGTGAGCATGAGAAACATGTACATGTAATATATCCTTCGTTTTCATATGAAACTGAGCGCATGTCTCTCTGAAAATGAATATACTTAGAGGTAAATCCCTGAAGTTGGATGATTGCTCCTCTTTTCACTACCGCATGTAAATACATTTTTCAATTATTTTTTTTATTTATTTAAATTCGCTCTTATTCAACCGAGAGAACACCGTGTAATAAACGATTTCCATGGTTTCAATACAAGGAGCGGCTTTTGTTGATATATATATCCAGTTTATACCTGCTTGGATTTTATGTTAATTGCTTCCCAATTTTCTCCACCAGCCAGTGAAAATCCCGGATATCCATTTGAAAATTTGAATTGGCCAATAGAATTAAAACAGGAAGATATCCCAGGATGCATTGTCGTTTCAATAAAACCCAAAATTGTATCACGAAAAAAAGTATTTTGATCATAGATGCGAAAATTCATTAGAGACGACGATTGACTAACAAATATCGGAATTTACGCCTGTTTTATTTGTTTATTTCCAGCCTCCACAGCTGGACTAATGGCCCTATCGCTTACCTATATAGTTATGTTCGTTGAAGCATATTCATTCATGATGAGGCAGTTATGCGAACTGGAAAGTTACGTAAGTCATACATCTTGAAAGAAACTGAAATCCAGAGACATTAAATTGTGTAACCCAATGCTAATATTCAATGTCTAGACGCTCAAAATAGAAAACAATGCATGTTTTATTTTGGCAATTATTACTTCTTGTTATATTACTCCTTAATATATTACGACAACCATTGCACGTTACCCTTGCAAATCTCGCCTAGTGGTTTTCTCTAGATCCTGGGAAATGTGCGACGAATTCTGGCAACGTCACAGCACATTATTACAGATAGTTTCAAATCAGGCTATTCCAACAAACACGTCAATTATAAGTTTCTCAAATTCGGTGTTAAATTTCGGCCAATGGTGGCAAAATACTATCATTTTTCTTGGTGCTGCGCTTCATAATGTCTGTCCACATCCGCTTAACCCAGGCCTAGAGGCCGCCGGAACACCATGTTGTTTGCATCTCTGTACTGCTCAAATAAACATTTACAATCAAAGCGTGATTAATATAAATTACAGTTCAGAAAGCGACCTGAAAATGCATTTGGATAAAAGAATTTTTATCAGCGATAAACTTCGTGGTGTCTCACATCAATCATTGAAAACTGTTGAGCGCTTCCCGCTTTCAAGAAATTAACTCAACTTTCCTTAATTTCATTTGACGCGAACTGTCGGAAGATAAATGTTTTTCGAGTAATTACTCGGACTGTTTGTGGACGACGGCTGAATACTAAATGCCGGATCTGACGCCTATACTTCCAACATCAGATGGTTCTCTTTTTATGTGGTTTATTTAAATGTTGATAAGTGTGCTAATTAGGCGTAAATTATGCTAATTAATTCATCTAGATGACCTCAGCGGAGAGGATTATGTATTATAGCAAATTGGAACCAGAACCACCACTCACATCCGGGGATCCCCCTCCTCCATCATGGCCGTCCAAGGGTCAAATAGAGTTCAGGAACCTCTCCTTGAGATATCACCAAGACGGAGAGTTAATACTGAAAAACATCAACTGTTCAATCAATGACAAAGAAAAGGTAATATCGAATGAAGTGTATCACCCTCGGTTATGAATTAGTTGTCCCATAAGTGTAACTACATACTGTATTACCCGATTCACATCGACCAGACCGTCCCATTGTTTTGCTTCCCAGTGAATCTTCTGGATAATTTTCTGAGATATCCTAAAGAATATTGTGAGGTTTACTCCAAAATTAACGCCTTTATGTGCGATATTAATAATAAATAAAAAAAAAATTCAATCCAAACCTCCAAAGTCGAATTTTGTTAGGTATTGGTCTCGAGACATGTAATGATCAATTGCATAAAAACCACTGACAAAAATGTGCTCCCTGTATTTTTTTTTTTACTCATTTATAATGAGACTATTCACTTGTAAGAAAAAACGTGACAGCTCAAATCAAAACTAGATAATCACAAAATGTAGTAAGAGGTTTGATTATTTAAAAGAACCAAAATTGAGCTCATTTTGATCAATCATCAATCAACTCACCATCACAGATACTTTGAATAAATTAAGATTTTGCAGGTTTTGGATTGAAAAAACCCCCAGTTATATTACCGTCACATACACACATAAAATTTTTCCTATGGACCTGCCTCCACATCCTAGTGTTACAGTCTTCATATTCATACATCACATGGACATTCATACACACATGCTGTTAGTTCAGTTGCCAGTACCTCAATCTTTACGCACCAGTGAACACAGCAGGATATGAAGAAGACAGAAAGGGTCATCTTCACCAATTTATAACCTGGTGTTTTGTGGGAAATAACGAGCTGAAAATATGTAAATGGATGGATTGATATCAAATTACAACCAACCTATAATATTAGTCGACATCAAGTAAAATCTCTCAATATCTCTTTCCAGTTGTTTTAGCCTACAATAGAACACATTGATTTAGAACACATTATACATTAATAAAGCGCTCTACCTCGCTAATAAATTGGTGAACCAATTTAAAGACCTTTCTGTTTTGGGACAGTGTCAGATATTTAGATCCATATAAAATATAATCTAAATTTATACTGATATTGAACTGAAGCGATATTGGCTAAAAAGTGACACGCTCCATATGAAAAAATCATAGGATGTGTCTTTTGAATCTTGTCTACAAGCGCAGTGAGGGTTGTCAGTCACACTGTCAAAAAAGTTGACACTGTTGTTTAAATCTGAACATTTAATCGAATGTGAAACTTTGTTGAAATCAAAAAGTAATCTGTTATCGAAATTTACATTGTCTCCAATTTTGAAGAAATTTGAAATGAAATATGCAAAACAAGTCCCCATGAAAAGTATTTTAAAACTAAGAAATATGAGAAAAATGTGGTGTGTGCATATTTGAACGCATACACTTTTACGCCTCAGGTGTTCAATAAGTGTTTACACACGACCGTTTCAAATATAACCTGTTCAAGTATGTACACCATTTGAAAACCTATTCAAATTTTCAACACCTGTTTTCCAAATGGTGTTCATATTTGAACACGCGGTATGTAACACTTATTGAACGCCTGACGCGTAAAACTGAACATCTGTGCGTAAAAGTATTGGAATATGCACATATGACATTTGAACACATTCCCTAGTTCTAAAATACTTATCCTGAGAAATTCCTTTACATCTTTTATTTCATAATTTCTTTAAAGATGCTCTTATTGTCAAATCGATAACTATGTAGTGATTTTTTTCAAAACATTTCACATTTTGCTGAAGTATGCTAACGTTTCACTTTTTTTCACATTGTAATCTAAATGCAAAATTACCGCAGCTGAGTCCGTGGAAAAATAGATGGCGAACGTCAAGAAATAGCATGTTCTAAATAACTAATTGGAACCAATAACTAGAGATTACCCTGGCTATGCGTTCAGAACGTACATGTTGTTAGGCATGGTACAATTACCGTAAATTCCTTTCAGATTGGTGTTGTTGGTAGAACTGGTGCGGGTAAGAGCTCTTTGATATCAGCTTTATTCCGATTGACTGAACCGTTAGGGGAACTCAGAATTAACGACGTGGACGTGACGAAAATCGGCCTACACGAGTTACGAAGGAAAATATCAGTTATTCCCCAGGTAAGAAAGATTGGCCGATTTAGTACGAACAATCGACACATAGACTTATTGACACCCTGCGGCAATATAACTCTACATAATAAGACCAATTCACCATACACTTAGTATTCAGTGATTACATTGGCTATCCTGCATGATGAAACGTTTTTCGTCCCAAATCAACCCAACGAAATTAGCAGGTATAATTTGAGTCAAGAATGCACACAATTTTGGAAGTAGGACGTCATTTTCTCAGTAAACTCTCGCGGTAGCCATTTTAAATTACTAAAAGGCTATCAAGTCATAATATTTCTAAAGAACTGTTTATCATTCAGAAGCTAAAGAGATAAATTCAATACAGACATATTGCCCACTCCAATCTCACCCCTCTCCGTTTATATATGGATAACAGCCTGACCTTTTTTAATTGCAGGATCCCGTGTTATTTGCTGGTAGCCTAAGGCGAAACTTGGACTTTCTAACAGAACATATGGACTCAGAGCTTTGGCAAGTGTTGGCACAGGTATTCGGGATTATAATGTTTCTTAACCCTACCTGACCTGGGGGGGGGGGGGCTCCCCCTACCAAACTTTCTGCGCTATCTCCGGAACGATAAAAAATCGAGACCTGAAATTCCATGACTTTATAGTTTATAATATTGGGGTCATTTTGAGCCTATTTGCATAACCCCCCGAGCAGAGGATCATGGGAAAATTCAAGATGGCGGCCACGTTGGGTCCTAGAAAAGTGATGTTTTTGTCATATTTCTTCATAATTTCTGCTTTTCCGCGATGAAAAGCGGGCAAAAACTATTTTATTTCATGTCACGTTAATATTTACTAATTTATCATGCAGTTTTTGCGGAGAAATTGCAAAAATAAAAAAAATTGGAAAATCTGACTGAAAAATCGACCAAAAATACCGTTTTTGAAAATGACGTCAATGTGACTTCATCAAAGCGGCCATCTTGGATTTTTTTACATTTTCTGGTAGAGCTTGACCCAAGGGTATAGTGTGGTAAGTTTCATCGCCCTAGCTCAATGGGTAAGAAAAATAATTATGGGGGCCAATGCCCCTCCCCCCAGGCCACACCAGGTCCCAAAAAGCCCAGGCCAGACAGGGTTAAATTCGACATTCCCTCTGAAGCTGACGTCCGTTAAAATATAGATATTTGTACGCAAATATATTTGTATCACTCATGTAATTCTCTCTCATCCAGCTAATATTGCGAGTGAAAAGATTTTATTTTACTCCAAGAATCATGGTACAGTATTTTTAAATCTCTCTCTCCTGCAAGGAACTTGTACTCCAGCTCATCACGCTGTACGATCTGATAGTATTTTTTATGTATATTTATGGTTTTCCTGAGTTTGTGTATGTGTGTGTGAATCTCAATCCAAAATCTGTAAAATCAGAATTTTCTTGAACTTTGACTAATTGAATGAACAAAGTGTTGGTTTTGATGTGAGATGTCACATATTTGCTACAAGAGAAAATCATCCCTTTAATGCCTTCAAAGTAGGAAAACATGGCAGTGTGACTAACGTCACAGGACCTACGAAGTAGGATTTCCATGGTCTTAGGAGGCATTAGGACATGTTTTTGCCAATTTCGAGGTTTATAGGTCACCTAAGTAGGTCAATGGACTGACTGACTGACTCATTAACGGGCAATTTACAAATGAGAGCCTACTTCGTAGGAATATTCCAGGCTCTAGGTTGATATCTCAGTGCGTACACTAAATAAATAATAAATCATCGGTATTGCCATCGCACACACACAGGATTTTTTTAAATATAAATATCACATGTCCTTTGTATTTATATTTGGCAGGTGCAACTCAAGGACGTTGTGCAGTCCTTACCGGGAAGTCTTTATACAGAGCTGTCTGAAGGAGGGGCTAACTTCAGTGTGGGACAACGACAACTTCTTTGTCTGGCCAGGACGATTCTTAGACGAAACAAGATATTGGTACTAGACGAAGCTACTGCAAATGTCGATCACAGGTGAAATTTTGAATGTGTATGCTATGGGGACTACTTTATAGTTTCCTTTATTGGAGTAAACAGTACATTTTCTCCAGTTTGTGGGACATTGATGGTGTATCAAAAGTATCAAAGTGGTCCCAAACCAATTGCCCCAAATCAAACTAGCATCTCGTCTAAGTTGATGGCTTAAATGACAGGATTATATTCTTTGGGACAAACGACAAATCGTTTAGTTTTTTTTCAAGGTAGGTATCGCGACCTATGAAGTGAACATTCAATGCTTAATTGCTTCGGTGAAGGGGATACATCTTCTACAATAACTGCCATCAAATCTCAGTCACAACTATTTTTCCAAAAATAAAGGAGAGAATAGATGTATCAGAGTGACATCATGCGCATGAAATCTCGTCAGTATTTCTAGATTCTATGAGCTGCATAGTGTGGAATTGGTGAGAGTTATGTTAAATGCAACTAAAGATTTTGTTAATATTCCCGCTTCAAAAAAGTCCCTCTTTTTGAAAACCGTGAGACGCTGGTAGATTAACTGCTTATGCATTCTGTTTCAAAATCACGCCTTTATTTCGAGAAAATAACTTCTATTTCAGAACGGATGAGTTAATACAAACAGCAATCAGGGAGAACTTCAAAGATTGTACGGTACTCACCATCGCTCATCGTCTGGGGACGGTCATGGACTCGGACAGAATTATGGTAAAGGATGAACAATCATCATAATGGTTTAAGAATATGAATGAGTTAAAAACAATTCAAGCAGTAATAATGTAATAAAAATAATATTTGTAGCCCTGCCTTGTTTACGGAACTTGATTAAAAACCAGAATATAAACCACGATGACCAGTGTCAGTAATTTTGTTGTTACAGCTCGCTTCCACTGTCATTCCCTGGGTCAATTATCTTCCGTATATGTATAGCAAGGTACGAGATTGATAGATGGCTATAGTTAGGACGCCGTTAAAGTTCCACTGGTACTACTTACATTCCTAATAATGAACGTGTAGAATTGGGCTGTTTGCTCCATTTCAAATAAGAATTATCATTCTTTTAGAGATTTGACAGTCATTTTCATGTGCTCATCGTGTGGTCATCATTATGTGAAATGAAGTGGCCTGAACATTGTGCAATCTTGGAATGTCAACAGCTAGATAGAAATGAAATGTTATTCTAAACTCACCTCTTGTATATCCATAGGTTATAGAGAAGGGTGTCATGCAGGAATTCATAGACTTTATATAATTGTTATTCTAAACTCACCTCTTGTTTATCCATAAGGGCGTCATACAGGAACTCATAGACTCGATATAATTTGTTATTCTAAACTCACCTCATGTTTATCCATAGGTTATAGATAAGGGCGTCTTACAGGAATTCGACACTCCAACTGCTCTCCTGGATAACCCGGAAGGAGGATTCTCAAAACTGATACAGGTGTACGGCACTGACGCCGCGGCTGACCTAAGAAAACGTGCTCTAGATTGTCAGGGGAGAAAGTTACTCAAACAAACTGATGGTGATTCCTCAAGCAATGTGATATCCGAAGACTGTCAAAGCGATGGAACTCTTCTTCCTTGTGAATCGACACCAAGGGAGAGTAAAGGGATAACGCACATACATAATGCTGAAATACTCGATGTAACGCGATTATAAAGACGTTTGTGTAATTGATTTATAGTAATCTTACCCCGGTGAAACGGTCCAACTTGAGGCAGTGGGCAAAAAGGACATGCCAGTGATGAACATAGACTGGACGGCGTGAATGCTATACAAGCGGGTTAGAAATATATAAAAAATGAATGGAATGGAACAATCCCGACATGGAACTCTCTCACCGCAATAGGCGCGAAACGACATCGTTACGATGAGGTTGGACAACGAACCATTTCTTAATACTGGCAATGCTGTATTAATGGGTTTTACAGGCGATGACTTTTGTTGGCAAATGCCTATTTAACTTCGGGGCAATAAGACCTTTTTAGGTTTTTTTTAATTTTCAGTATTTTAAAAGACACATTGATACTTATTTTCCGATGTTTGCGGTATAGCCAATGTTGAAGCCTTGTCAGGTGCCTAAACTTGGCCCAAAGTTAGCAATGACGTCCTTTTGCGCCTTTCATGGCTAAAGAGTTCTATCTCGAGACTGTACATCGGTTGTCTGTCAGGTATCAGGGCCGTATTCCATTCATGTTCGGAGTTTTTAACTTTGAAGTATTACTCGGCCAGGGATCGATGCCAGGCGAGGCGAATGCTCTAACCTGATTTCGGGAAATTAATTGCCACCATTGTTGCGGTCTAATGATTTCAGGAAATTGATGGTCAATGATGGTACGGTCTGATGATTTCAGGAAATTGGTGGTCACTGTATGTCATCATATGTCTTTTCTGACTTGAGTGAGAAATATAATCGATTAACATAGCAGAATAACCACCAGAAAAGCCGAAAATCTGATGTAATAGCGCATACGTCAGGATATGCAATACACAACTCTGGCGATACTCAACAATGGGGTATTACTGTATAAATAGTGTTAATTGCAATAAACACATATTGTCAATAATTTCATATATTACATATTGATAACATTCTAATGCCATCTGTGGGGAGGTACCGGATTCTTCGCATTCACCCCTCCCCCCACCGTCTTCGTCGATGTTATTGTTGTTGTTAATCTTTTTTTATTTTGTTTTCATCAAGAATATAATTATTTCCCACCTTTTCATAAACCACAATGACAGTGTAATTCATAAAAATGTTTTCCATACGACATACACCGATCTACGTACCCCGCCTCTTCTGCATCTTTATCTATAATATAGCTAAAGATATAGTAAATGAGGGGTATAGATAAAGGTATAGTGGAGGAGGGGTATGTAGATCAGTGTAGGTCGTATAGAAAGCATTTTTATGATATCCACTATCATTGTGGTGTATGAAAAGGTGGGAAATTATTATATTCTTGATGAAAAAAAAAAAAAATGTCAACAACAACATCGACGAAGACACCCACTGCTAATCAAGCCAACAGTACATTCGATCTACTGGTTACTATAGCTGAAATGCTAGTTTTTACAGGTTCCTTTTCAGCCTCGCCCTCTCTGCTCATATTGTATATTTTTGTTGAGAAAACATATAAGCCAAAATCTGACAGCATTCTAGAAAGCTTTTTTGTACCTGCAAAATAAGGTTGAATAGGAGCGCCACAGGACAAATGTTACTTTTCAGACGAATTTCATTATTCCATACAATGTGTTATCACTAAGTGGTCTCTTATCTTCTATATTCAGTAAATTAAAAGATAGATTTATTCAACCGTTCAGTTTTCTTGTACCTACTGACCGGAGCATCAAGAAAACCAGATGAGCATTGAGTGTGATAATATGTGGATTTTGGAAACTTAGCATTATAGGCTGTATAATCATAACTTGGTGGACGATCTGAGCCACGTGTAACTGCAACAAGGGATCACGTTGATTGTGCTGTAGAACCTGATGTGGTATGTATTATTTTCTGTGATAAGATACAAAGTGAAGGTAAATATTCACTTTATTTTGAAGTTGTTCAATAATATACATTCAACACAGTTTTACGTTCATCCCATCTCACACGCTCTGCATTAGGGACAAGCTCGCATATTAGTATAAATTTGAGGAACTTAAATCTCATCAGGAGATTGATAAGCCGCTGATTTTTACACTCTAGTTGAGAACATACGATTCACAAAATATACAATAAAAAGTATTTTTTCAGCCAACACAAAACAATAAATACAACCCTAACCTTCAGTGTCTTGCGCGGTGTGTGCAAATACATGTTTATAGGCAAAATTGTAGACACCGACAGTCCTTGCTACGCCACAGAAAACCGTTTGTGCATTTATGGGATGAATACATCGGTCTGATTGAAATAAGACCCAGCAAAAGTGGATCTAAAGTAAAGCCTATGTGCTGCATGTTCATCAATAGGTGGCCTGCTTCATCCCTGAAGGAAGCGTTCATTGTCGCCACAACATGTTCATCAATAGGTGGCCTGCTTCATCCCTGAAGGAAGCGTTCATTGTCGCCACAACATGTTCATCAATAGGTGGCCTGCTTCATCCCTGAAGGAAGCGTTGTTCATCAATAGTCCTGCCGCAACATGTTCATCAATAGGTGGCCTGCTTCATCCCTGAAGGAAGCGTTCATTGTCGCCGCAACATGTTCATCAATAGGTGGCCTGCTTCATCCCTGAAGGAAGCGTTCATTGTCGCCACAACATGTTCATCAATAGGTGGCCTGCTTCATCCCTGAAGGAAGCGTTCATTGTCGCCGCAACATGTTCATCAATAGGTGGCCTGCTTCATCCCTGAAGGAAGCGTTCATTGTCGCCACAACATGTTCATCAATAGGTGGCCTGCTTCATCCCTGAAGGAAGCGTTCATTGTCGCCGCAACATGTTCATCAATAGGTGGCCTGCTTCATCCCTGAAGGAAGCGTTCATTGTCGCCACAACATGTTCATCAATAGGTGGCCTGCTTCATCCCTGAAGGAACCGTTCATTGTCGCCGTCATCCCTGCTTCATCCCTGAAGGAACCGTTCATCGCCACATGTTCATCAATAGGTGGCCTGCTTCATCCCTGAAGGAAGCGTTCATTGTCGCCGCAACATCATCAATAGGTGGCCTGCTTCATCCCTGAAGGAAGCGTTCATTGTCGCCACAACATGTTCATCAATAGGTGGCCTGCTTCATCCCTGAAGGAAGCGTTCATTGTCGCCACAACATGTTCATCAATAGGTGGCCTGCTTCATCCCTGAAGGAAGCGTTCATTGTCGCCACAACATGTTCATCAATAGGTGGCCTGCTTCATCCCTGAAGGAAGTTCGTCGCCACAATCATTGTCGCAATAGGTGGCCTGCTTCATCAACATTGTCGCCACAACATGTTCATCAATAGGTGGCCTGCTTCATCCCTGAAGGAAGCGTTCATTGTCGCCACAATGGCCTGCTTCATCCCTGAAGGAAGCGTTCATTGTCGCCACAACATGTTCATCAATAGGTGGCCTGCTTCATCCCTGAAGGAAGCGTTCATTGTCGCCGCAACATGTTCATCAATAGGTGGCCTGCTTCATCCCTGAAGGAAGCGTTCATTGTCGCCACAACATGTTCATCAATAGGTGGCCTGCTTCATCCCTGAAGGAAGCGTTCATTGTCGCCACAACATGTTCATCAATAGGTGGCCTGCTTCATCCCTGAAGGAAGCGTTCATTGTCGCCACAACATGTTCATCAATAGGTGGCCTGCTTCATCCCTGAAGGAACCGTTCATTGTCGCCACAACATGTTCATCAATAGGTGGCCTGCTTCATCCCTGAAGGAACCGTTCATTGTCGCCACAACATGTTCATCAATAGGTGGCCTGCTTCATCCCTGAAGGGACCGTTCATTGTCGCCACAACATGTTCATCAATAGGTGGCCCGCTTCATCCCTGAAGGGAGCGTTCATTGTCGCCACAATTGTGAACAGACTGACATTGTTTTGAGCAGAAATCTACATTAAACGGTTAAGAAATTCAGGAACATCCGTGAGTCTACAGTAGGCTACATCAAATAAACGTGTAGTTCCTCCGAACACTGAGACGGTCAAAAGCAAAAATAAAAAAATCGATTATTTTGAGCGGAGCTTGAAGGTTAAGGCGATTGGTCGATTTGACCTTCGTTACATTTCAATTTAGAGGGCAGCGGACACAAACCAGATTGGGTTCTTTTTAGACCTAGCTCAGCGATATTCAGGTATATTTTTTATCGGACTTATGGATATATTTATCTCTCCCTACAACAACACAGTATCATTTTGCCCGCAATATACCGTAGAAAAACCGAACGCAAAAACCGGTCTAGTCGTAAAACGTTCTTCTAGTCTGTATTGTCAGACAAGTTTTCAGAGCATTTCCAGCATAGCTCTCTAGATCTGTATTTAATATCGCTTATGCCTGTGTTAGGGGCCGTGTGGTCATGTCATCCAAGTTGCCACATGAACAGGCACAATAAAAGCGTACCTGAGATACAACACATATCACGATTCGTTAGATTCTTGGTATGTGCTCTAGAATAGGTTAACCAGAAGACTATACTGTGAAGTCATGTGACTCTGTCAGTGTGTCGGCACCTCTTTCCACTTCCCTTATATGCGTTTTCATTTTTACATGTATACGACGCGATTCTGCTGGTGGATTTTTCGTCCCCGAGGCCCCCCCCGCCCTTCCTGTACAGACCTTTTGGTTTTTTATATATGTTGGTATTGTGGGAAGTTGATACTGGGTCGACATCGGGCCTTACAGACTAATGTTTTGTGTTAAACGCCTTCATTTTCATCTGACGACGATACAGCTCACAAATCCCCAGTGTACGAGTTATCACAGCGACACAGCTCACCAATTACCAATATACGAGTTGTCAGAGCATTTTGTATCTAATACCGCTTATGCCGGTGCTAGGGGCCGTGTGGTCATGTCATCCAAGTTGCCACATGAACAGGTACAATAAAAGCTTACCTGAGATACAACACATATCACGAATCGTTAGATTCTTGGTATGTGCTTTAGAATAGGTTAACCAGTAGACTATTCTGTGAAGTCATGTGACGCAGTCAGTATGTCGGCACCTCTTCCCACTTCCCTTATATGTGTTGTAATTTTTACCTGTATATGACGAGATTCTGCTGGTGGACGTTTCGTCCCCGAGGCCCGCCCCTGTACAGACCTTTTGGTCTTTGATATATGTTGGCATTGTGGGAAGTTGATGCTGGGTCGACATCGGGCCTTACAGACTAGTCTTTTGTGTTAAGCGCCGTGATTTTCATCTGACGAGGATACAGCTCACCAATTCCCAGTGTATGAGTTGTCACAGCGACACAACTCACCAATTACCAATATACGAGTTGGCAGAGCATTTCCATCATGGCTCTCTAGATTTGTATCTAATACCGCTTATCCCTTATATATGCGTTGTAATTAAACATATTATATATGGTACTTTAATTTACTTTCTTGCAACTTTTTGTTGACATTGGCTTTTCAAACAACGTTTGTTATCTCTGTACCCATCGTGGTGGGGGGGGGGGGGGAGGACACGAGACGTTTTAGATTTGCGTAAACGTGTCAGCTGTGTCACCCTATTAAGAATCTTTCTCCGTTACTTCAAACGGGGTATAGACACATGTAGATACGTTGCGTAAAGCTCACAATCCAGGCTGCGCTTTGTAAATGTATTTTCGTGCTGTACTGTAACTCCTGCTACGGTCATATGGCGAGCCGTTTTACTTTTTATTCAGCATTTGCTGATATCAGCAGCTGATTTGCTGATATCAACTGATTTAGTGGTATCACCAAATGATTTGATGATATCAGCCAATCAACTGAG
This sequence comes from Hanleya hanleyi, assembly GCA_036873755.1. NCBI lineage: Eukaryota > Metazoa > Mollusca > Polyplacophora > Lepidopleurida > Hanleyidae > Hanleya > Hanleya hanleyi. The sequence goes on from JAVTVY010028076.1 coordinate 39,452, forward strand.
GATATCAGCAAATAATTTGTTAGCAAATCGACTAATTTGCTGATATCAGCAAATCATTTGGTGATATCTTTAAATATGACGGAAGGCGAAAATAAGCCTAAATATCAATGCCTGCTCCCTTCTCGTCCTGATTTGATGATATCAACAAATGATTTGCTTATATCATCCGTCGGTTTTCTGATATCCGCAAATGGTTTACTGATATCACCAATGATTTGATGATATCAGCAAAGCATTTGAGGATATCACCAAATAATTTGATATAAGCAAATCGATTAATTTGCTAATATCATCAAATCTTTTGGTGATATCGTTAAACATGGCGGAAGGTGAGAGTAAGCCTAGATATTAATGCCTGTTCCCCTCCCGTCCTGTTTGATAAATTAATTTATACCTACTGGTAGAGCCCTCTACCGAAAAATCACATGTAATATTTGCAACTTAGAGGATCATACAATAACAAGTGGAGTGAATAGAATTTAACGTCGCTTTCAACAATATTTTAGCTTTATCGCTCCGAGCCAACTAAGCACCACCCAGCCAAGTTGCGTTTCTGCTACTTCAAAGAAGAAATCTTTGATGCAGCATGGAACCATCCACCCTCCATCCACCCTATAAAACACCGAAGATAGCACACAAGACACAGACAGTACGCTTGCATGGTGGAATAAAGACAAGTGATATTACAGTGCCAGACATCACATTATTAAGCTCTTGCTACTTCTCAGCAAAGTGCATTGAAGCAACAGGAACCCGTGCCCACCCAACCACCCGCCAGTAAATCAATAAATCACAACTACAGTGGTTTGGGTGATGTAGGGAATATGTTTATTAGCCGCCGCTATCGAAACACCAGTAATATATATCATACGTCAAACTATACTAATAAAACACAATAGAATCGCCAGTATAAGGGATACACAGTAGCGGAGATACACTTTTCCATCGTGAGTTATCGACGTGTATACACATATTCAGTAGATCAGCATTTGAGTTTGAACAAGACTACGCCAATTCAGATTGGGTATGACTTTATCACAGATATATACATATAGTGACATTAACATAAAACACAAAACATACATGTAAAACACAAATAAGCATGTGCCCCCAATTTGCATTACATGATGACAGATTACTATGAGTTAGATTACTATGACATAGATTACTGCGACTTAGATTACGCACCTTAGATACCGCATTAGGATTACGCAACAAGATAAGTCTGACTAGGCTGGTAACCATGGTACCGTAGTGTGATCTGGTAACCATGGTACCGTAGTGTGATCTGGTAACCATGTTACCGTAGTGTGATCTGGTAACCATGGTACCGTAGTGTGATCTGGTAACCATGGTACCGTAGTGTGATCTGGTAACCATGTTACCATAGTGTGATCTGGTAACCATGGTACCGTAGTGTGATCTGGTAACCATGGTACCGTAGTGTGATCTGGTAACCATGTTACCGTAGTGTAATCTGGTAACCTTGTTAACCGACAAGCAAAATAGTGTAAATATACATAAAACCTGTGTGGGAACACTGAATATGAACGATATGTGGAATAGGGCCACTATCCATATACTCCAAACCCAAACAGTGTGACCGTAGTTATGTTAAATTGTGAATGTAGTAAACTGGGAGAAGGACCAGCTGGGCTTAGGGATGGATTGGACGAATGTTTGGAGAGCACGTAACTTAGTGCTAAAAGGGACATCAATATACCTCAGATAGGCATCACTTTGCCAGTCACCCATAACTTTGCTCCATTCCGATGGAACCCCACTTTGGAAAGCCCAGCCACATCCACCCCGCCTAATAGAGCGCCTAGAATATAAGTTACTGTGATAGCCAAGACGACATAGTAAGTCTTTTAGTTTCTAAACAAAAAAGGTGTGGGTGGCAGGGGCCAATCGACCCGAGACAAGAGCCACAAAAATACGCCCATCTACAGGGATAGAAGGGGATTTGCTAAACAATCTGTGGATAGCCGAGTACACGCATAAGGGGTGGTCGGATATAGCCGGAAGTGGAATAGCTAGAGTTCTCTCTCTGAAATGAATAGCTTTACTCCATTTTATATAGATAACCAACCCCCATGTGTGGAACTCGACATCTCCCCGGGTCAAAAATAATGATGGGTTAAAAGCAGTAGCCTGGGTGGGCAATAAATTACCCTTCCCAAGGAAGGCGAAAAAGGCCACAAGGCAAATAGCCCAGAATGAACAATCATTAATGGAATCCATATCTAAGAGATGGGCTATGGATAATAAAATCTTGGGGGTGATAGGCAACTTCCTATGTGCAGTGTCCCCCTTAATACGTCTAACCCCTTTTAATAGCATTTTAAGATGGTATAGTCCTAGGCAGGGGTTAATATAACCATGCTCTTTATGCAAATTACCTACAACATTCAAATATTACAGAATAGAAGTGTAGGATAACGATCGGGCTAGAAAGGCAATATATCTGCATAGATCTTTCGGTGAAATTGGCACCGGATGTACATGCCATAGTACACAGAAATACAAATAGGCTCGCATTTGAGAGGACTGAGTTTTCTTAGTAGAGGTCGCATACGAGGTCGTCCGGAACAGGGAGATATCAGGATCCAAGGCTTGCGTCAGCTCATCAGCGGCAAAAGCAAGAGCGCCCAAGATGATAGAGGCATATGATTGCAGGCTATATTACCAATATCAACTGGAATTACCCCACTTAAGATTCTATTAAGGTGATATTTTTCGTGCTATCTGCCACATGATTGAGTTTATTTTTAACATAGTAGGCTTTCGCTTGAAAGTTGTATGTGGCAGACAACCAAAACAGTTCTCGCAGACATGACATGACGAATGTATTTTTACATGCCCCTTTGTTAATAATTGCTTTGGTTGTACAATTGTCAGTAAACACATGTACCCGTTTGTTGGCCCATAAACAGCCCCATTTATATGCTGCCATAACAATACTGAGTGTGTCTTTATAGTTTATGTGAAGGTCTGCAGCTGCAGGCCAATCTAATTGCCAGTTCACATAACACCAGTCACTATCAAACACAGCGACCCCTCCCCCCGCAGTAGGACAGGCATCAGTTTCAAGTGTAGTAATTGAGATAGCTTCTAAAAAAAAGTTTTGCCATTAAAGGTGGTGAGGTAATTTTTCCACCAAATTAAATCTTTCATAAACTCATCCGCTAGCAGAGCTTTATGATTTTGTATTATTGCAATCTATGATGCGTCGTAAGAATGTTCTCGCACCACGAACAACACTAGATGCAAAATTTAGTTTGCCTGCCAGACGTTGCAACTGGCCTTTACTTGCTCTCTTTTTGCTCAATAATTCTCCCACAATGCACTGTATGTCAGCAATCTTTTCTCTAGACAGACTCACAGACATAGCCATAGAATCCAAAACAATGCCCCAAAACACTATACTGGTTGCTGGTGAGGTGACATTAGTCCAGCTGATGGCGAAACCTAATCGACACAGCAGATTAATCAAGAATGAGAGTGCCTTATCATATTCCTCCTTGCTGTCGTAAACCAGCAAGAAATCGTCCAGGTAAACTATGGTGCCATAGAAACCGTAATTGGACATCATTCTACGGATAGACTGTGTGAGTTTATTGAATATGCCAGGAGAAGCCCGACTACCGAATGGAAGGCGCGTATCGAACATCCAACATGGCGAATCGGCGTTTGGCAAATGCCACTGTAGCCCTGTTTCCGGGTAACATTTCGGATGGATATGAACTGACCTATAAGCAGATTTAAGATCTACTTTAGCCATATATGAACCTGGTTTTATTAATTTCTCTACATCCTGCACTGTTTGGAATTTGAATTTCTCGATATCAACATAGTCATTAACGGCTGATCCCACGGGACGGCTGCAATCATGAATAATCCGAATGTCTGTAGAGCCGGGTTCCTCTACACACCCCATAGCACTGACAATGTCCGGTTTAGAATCACATATCACATACCTATCCTCCAGGACTGCTGTCAACACTTGCTTATCTACCCACGATTTCACAGCAGGATCTGTTGCTGATTTATAGTTCTTACATTCAACAGGTTTTAAGACCGAAACAAGGCCAATAATAGAAAATCCATTATTAATCCCATCTAAAATGAATTCAGCATCAATATCATTCACCAATTGGCTTTCCCACACATGCCTTTGACGGTACAGGGGAGGTAACTCCACAAAAGATTTGCTACACAAGACGACACCCGTATAGGCGGTCTTGGCATAGGCGGATTAGTTGTGGTGGGATCTACACATTTTTTTACATCAAATGTGTATTTTTTCGTTGGCTATGTGTATACTGGGGACGCGGCTGATTACACGCGAAGCAAACATGAGAATCTTTACAATTTGCCTTGAATTTATACCCCTCTCTCGTGTTGTATAGAATACACGCCACTTGTGATTTTTGTGGCCTCGAGGATGCGTTCTTTGGCCCTTTTTCCTGCTTATTTTTGTTTATCGATTTCGGGTGTAGGGTGACCTGACATAGATGTTGTGAGCCTGAGCCCCAGGGGAAACCATTATTAGCCTGCATATGTCTATATTGTCTGTCATACATCAATATAGATTGCCAGTACTACCGCTGTGCCATTTCGTAGCCCGTTCTGGACCACAACTCGAGAACCCCCGGACCTGTTGAGGAAATGATCTCTTCCGACGGCAGATTAATTGCTGGGTTAATAAGTGCTTTCTCACCTCTATGCGTCCTTAAATATACATTCGAGTTCTGATCCAACCGGTTGATGAATTCGAGCTGATTAGGCAATATTGAGGGCTAGTTGTTGACATACGTGAGACCGGTTGCCACGTCTGGTATAACTTGTTGGTAGGACGTACCCACAGGTACGCTCCCGTCTAAGTTTGCTTGCAATGCCCGGACTTCTCTATCTAACTACTCCGTCATACTTCGGTCCGTCCTGATATCTCGTAGATTAATTTGAGATGTGTCCTTTGCAGGTTGTTGCACCTCTGACCTGCCAGTTGAGCTGTTTTGTACCATATTCGAGCCCCCACGCAGTTTTGTTATAGATGCGCATAACACAGACGCTTGTCCGATAGTGAATTTTTGCCTAATGGCTAAAAGCGCCGCTTCATCTAAACTGAGGACAGCAAAGGAATTGCAGTCTTGTGCAGTCTTGTGCTGCCAGTGTTTTGTTTGTGATTTGCCATTTAGTCCCACCTCGTTTGCCCAGGTGTCGAAATCTGGCGTCAGCGTGGTACTATTTCGTTGCTCTGCACCATAGTCACTATTATGTTCTTGTGTTTCCAGTTCGGAATCTGCCATCGTTCTCGCCAAATTGCAGGGTAAACTGGCTAATACAATTACACTAAAATAAATTTACAGATAAAATTGCTTTAAAAGTTGGCTGCGCCCATGCCGGTGTCGCAGAGAAAAGACTGAGCAAAAACTGCACGGACGAGTTACAGGAAATGAAGATCACGTGCCCGCCAGGTCGGTCATGCGCCATCTGCTGGCCGCCTGTTCAAATCCACATTAATCCGAACTCAATGTGGCACATACAAGGGGTGCGACGGAAGGGGGATTGTAACGACTTCGGGAAAGCCGGCCAGCATGGAACATGGTGTGTACATATAAAGAGCAAAACCGATACATGCCATAGTTGTACTCCGTCACAGGTTGGTTTTTAAGGCAGAAGATAAGGCATACCTACACATACAACAATAAATAAATCTCTCTGACTCTTTATGGAATCGTAACTGGGGGTAAAGCTCTTACGATAAAGATAGAACTAACCAAGATTCAATGAATTCATATGGCTTTTTTTTATCTTTATATGATATGTGAGGTTATCTATCCAAGCATGCCCCTGTAAACTCTGTATGATCTTGAGCGTTATTTGTCGAACGTTTCGATCACTTTTCGAATGTGCGTCATATCAATGTTGACCTGTCAGGAGGCGGTTCAGATGTACACAAACAATCACGCGCGTGGTGGGCCCGCCACAGTGCGGTATGGTTAGAACGTAAAGGTCAACCTCAGTCTTCCAATGATTTGATGATATCAGCAAACCATTTGTTGATATCAACAAATAAAGCGTTTTTGCTGATATTATCAAATGAGTTGCTGATATCAGCAAATACTTTACTGATATCAGTGAATCCCTTAGGAACCGTCTCCAAAAATCGTTCGGTTTTTCGTCGAGAAATCTGAATTTTTTTCTCGATATCGAGATTTTTAAAGGTGAGAGGGAATGGAGAATTTTTTTCAGAAAACTCGAAAGATTCGCGAAGTCGGTTTTCTTTCGTTATTTTGATCGGTTTTTATTCGAGAGAAATTTCTCGAATGAAAAACGATATCGAGAATCAGTCAAGAAACCTTCGAGAATTTACCCAGTGGGGAAAAAAAAACGATTAAAAACTGATGGAAGTAGTGCCGCTATTGACTTCGCCTAGCCTGGTACCCTAACTTACTATCACATTACTTACCTGTACAAGTAAGCTAGGGAACCAGGCTACATCGTTCAGCTACACCAACCAGCCAAGTTGTGTTTGTATGTCAAATCCTTGAAGTAGTTGTGTAGGAAGGAGTCAGTCAGGCAATTCAGTTTACATTGATAGCGTACACGACAACTGTGATTGAAGAAGAAAGAGAAATCGCTATTTGGACGACGACGGTCGCTATATAGCTGAAATATTGCTGAATGCGACGTTAAGCCTTATTTCTCTCTCTCTCCCTTGGACGACGACGACAAAAACAACAACAACAAAACATGACAGCGGAAACTGTCAGTCCAGTACCCATGCAGCTTCCCTCTATGTATTAGCAAGTAAGTATATGCCCACGGGAGAATAAAGAATGACGACGGATACAATTTTGTACAAGTACATTCTGACTGTATCTACGAGCTTTCGGGGAATTACATTGTCCATCCCCAGGTAGAGTGGCATTTTTTTCTTAAAACCGGTATTTGAAAATATCGATAAATATAGCCCACTAAACACTGAATTCATATTGTATACTCATGAAAAAGAAAGATTATAAAATAGCTTTTCATCGGTAGCACAGAAGGTGCTTTCGTGTTATATAATAGCATATATGTTCATTCAAGAAATAGAGGTTTTTTTAAATCACACAATTTCTCCGATTTTTTTCATTTAGATAGATAGGATTTATTTGCACATTTATGCCCCAGGGTTAAAAGCAATACAATACAGACATATAAGACATTATAAGACCATTTAAGTTATTGAAGTTGGTCATTTTTGTCCAAATGCCGTAAATTGTTCGTTGAACCATAGACCAGTCATTCCGTCGTCAAATATCATGTAACGGTATGTGTTTATGCCTCATGATTTGTATGAAGTACGCATTATTCTTTCGCGGAAGATCAGAAAAGTCCGGATAGTAATCATTTATTGCCGGCAAAATTGAACTTCCACTGTAGACTCAACTCTCTTCGTCCTTTCTACACGACTTACTGTTGTAACTTACATACGTAAAAATGATTTCATTGCTGATCATTTCCTATAAATATAAAAGATAAACTGCCAGCGATAACATGTGGTTTAAATTACCGTATTACCGTAAATACTGCTATGGGTCGTACGGGGAAGTCGGATGTTCAACTTCAAGCTAATCCGAACTGATCTGCTTACGTTGAATAATTTGGCGAACCAACACTAACTATATTCATCTCCTACTTAGTTCTTAAAAATAACTACGGACAAAATACGTTAGTTTTTCATTCTAAAGCGCCGGCAATAGTTCAGGTTTATTCTGACCTATACGTTATAGCGCAATCACGCACAGCGGCGTAAACAGGTGTTAGCCTGATAATTACGTCATTGTATTCATTCGCCTCTCGATGGTTTCGCGATATTCTCGACGCTTTCTCGATCAAAATTTCTCGACATTCTCTCGATCGAAAAAAACCGATTGATTCTCGATGGGTCAAAAAGAACGAATAAAAACCGATATCGAGAAAATCAATCGAGAATTTTGAAAACGATTTGGGTTTTTCCATTTTATTTTCTCGACATTCTCTCGATGAATTCCCGATATGATCGGGATTTCTTCGAGAAAACCAAAGAAAATTCGCGATTGAAGGAAAAACGATAAATGGAGACCGTTCCTTAGTGATATCATCAAATGAATTGATGATATCAGCAAATATTTAATGATATCAGTAAATATTTGATGATATCAGCAAATATATGCTGATGATAAATAAATCGTTAATGATATCAGCATATATTTGATGATATCACCAAATACTGAATAAATAGTAAAACAGCTTGTCATACGGTCGCATACACTGCAAAAATAAACAGGCAAACGACAAGCCAGGCAGTGTGTGGTAAACGAACAATTTTAAGCAAATACATTTATGTCGGTTGTAAACCCTTAAACAAGACTCCGTCCAATGTTGAAGCATACACATCGTGTCTAAGTATGCTGCTCATCCCGGACCTGACAAATCTATTATCCAGTAAGTACGTACAAGCCAGCCACACAATATGTAAATCGGCTCAATCTAGAAGAAAATATCATAGACTCGATGTACTATAGACTGTCCATTTTAATTAGTCGTCCACTTTGGAGTTTGTCAAAAATCAGCAGTGAACTCTGCATAACTTTTCTTTTTTTGTACCGTGTAGAAGAAAACTGATCTTTACAAAATGACCCCAATTACTCCGTGATATCGATAATATATCACGCTTGAAATAACTTTGCAATTCTCTCTATATAAAACTTCAGTACAATTGTGTCATGTACCGGGGCTCAATTACATAGGGAGACGTCATAATGTATTCGTGTTTATTAGCACAAATACAATTACGTGTACGGTCATAGAGGTGTGTGCAGTTTATCATTCGGCAATTTCACTGGGCTTGGAATATAAGCGACACTCCCACGGTCCGCCTGCTATTGCTTTATACGGCTTAATGACCTTCGTGCCAGTGCGCATGAATGCATTATGCCTCCCTACTGAATGCATTATGCCTGGTATATGAAACAACTGTATTGAAGTTTTATATGGAGAGATTTATAGAGTTATTTCAAGCGTGATATATTATCGATATCACGGAGAAATAGTACCCATTTTGTAGCGTTCAGTTTGTTCTACACGCTGCAAAAAATGAAAAGTTATGCAGAGTTAGCTATTAATTTTGACAAGCACCAAAGTAGACGACTAATTAAAATGGACAAACTTTAGAATTGTTTTCAATATATCAGAAATTGTTCACAAAGACATATCAAATGCCCAAGGCATTATTTATATTAGCTGTGTTTTATTTGTAAACTTGTTTTGAGCGCTTATACCTTTCAACCCCGATGACAAGCAACGTCACAAAAGTGGTTTTACGTACAAAAGAATTGATTAACAATAAATTAACTTCATATTCAATGGAAAACGAACGTGTAAGAGAAGTGTGAGATTGGGAGATATGTTTTGCCTTTCATAGAGCGTATGCAGCGGAAATAGGGATTATAATATTATACAATTTAGTAGCGACTGCTACAAGAATTGCGACAGGAAGATATATAACAACAGTGGTACGGTATCTACATTTTTACAAGGATCAGTTATATCTTAATCACTGTTTTAGATAATATAACAGCTAACGAATCGCATACAAATTACCTTCTGACAAGATGACTTCGTAATGACGTCATCAAAATGATCTTTCGAATTTTCCCTTCCTTTTTCATTATAGTGTGAATTATAATTGGACTGATACACTTGTGACCCAGGGTTAGCCATAATACCATTAGTCATTTTACCCTGGTCTGTTATGGTTAAACTGCATGCCCGTAATTATGCATATTAGATTTCATGCCATATGTTGATATTGGACGTGAAGCAAAATGTCAATCCATAATAATAGCCTGCTTACAGGACTAAAATACAACCAACTCTTACTCAGTAAATTACAAGCGTCTAGTCCGTCATTCATAATCCAGCCGTCGTCCATTAGAGAATATCCGCGTCCATAATCCAAAGACCTATTCCATTTTCCACATAACAGTATTAGCACCAAATTCAAAAAGACAATCATAGTATACATAAACATAGGCTTGTTTCCTGCAAGAGAGAAGCGGTCAACAGTTTTCAATGATGCCGGCAAGACATCATGATGTTCCAAAAATATCAAATCCGTATCGCTGATCAGTATTCTTAATCCATAATATTCGTTATAGAGTCGTCATCTAAAAAAAAGATGTATCTCAGTCACGCTTTGATTGTGACTGTTCATATGAATACCATGAGGATCTTGACATGGGTTCATACGGCCCCTAGCCCCGGGTTAAGCGGAATTAGACACAAGTTACGAAACGTAGCGCCATCAGCATGCGATATGTATCGCCAAATTTGAGAAACTTTGAGTGGAGGCACTTGGTGGAATAGCCCTGTTTTATAAGTTTCTGCAACAATGTTTTGTGACGTTGATTAAAATCATCACATTTAACACAGGATCTAGCAAATGCTACTAAGCGAGATATGTATACGCCATATGCATGTCCCACCAGAAAGGGATAGTTTACGATGTCGAAATTGTAATCATCTCTTTTGTCATAAAGTCGACGAGAGAGAATGCCCGCTTCATTTTTATAGAGATAGAGATCTAAATAAGATGTGCCTGTATGGCTATCTGTAGTTTCCTTCAAATCCAGTGAAGGTGGATATATATCCTCCACTGCGTCATTTATATAGCGATTATCCACAGCGAGAAGATCGTCTATATAGCGTTTGGTGAATGAGAAGGAACGGGCTTTGAATGGATCGGTTTTTGAAAGCGCCTGCATATAGTCATATTCATAAGAGAACAGATACAGGTCAGCCAACAGGGGTGCACAATTAGTACCCATTGGAATACCTATATGCTGCTGATATATTGTGTTGCCAAATTTCACATAGATATTTTTAATAAGAAATTCAAGCAACTCTATAAACAAAGAAACATCCCATGAATGATATCTCTTGTATGTAGTCGAGCTAAAGAATGCTTTATGGCTTCCGACATTAATATATCTACGATCAGTTTTCTTGAACACAGATACTATTAATGAACTTAGACGGTCAATAAGGTCCTGATGAGGGATTGTAGTATAGAGAGTCGAGAAATCCCATGTGGATACATGTCTGTACGGTATGTGACCTTTAGCATCTGTATACCACAATGTATAATTATTTACAGTAATATTGATTAATCTTTTTTATTATTAGTTATTAACGCTTGAATGTATGAATATGTATTAAAACAAAGATGTAATGATGAACGTGTTGAACTAAATTACCCATGTGAGAAAAGGAAAAAAAAGTGGAAGATAAAAAAAAAGAATGATGCAGTCCCGACTGGGTTCGAACCTGCACAATGTCGATCTCAAAACTGCCGTTCTGGATGCTGGCTATCCCAACATACTTACCCACAGCGCTATGGCCTCGTCAGCTCCCAACACTGATTTCTAAAGGTGCCCAATGCATGTGCAAAAAGTAGTGGGTCAAATGGGACACTTGTCTTCTAGGACACTTACAACCGTCACTGTTGTGACACCTTAAAATGGAGCGTAACACGGAGTTATGTCCCAGGACACTCCAATCCTTCCTTGGACAACCCTATCCTGGAGACGGACCCTCATCTCCAGGTAAGAGTGTCCTATGGACACTCCTATACATGGGACATTCTTAGCCTCCACACCGGCACACAAAGCAACACATAAGAATTTATTTATTTGTGTTTTGTTTTCAACTTATTAAGAGATGTTAGTCCTTTAAACCCCATCGCATGTCCCATAGGGTTCTCTGGCAGGGACGAAAGTGAATGTTTTCTAGTAGCTCTCAAGCGGAGAAAAGTATCACGCTACCGGCACTAATTCCTTATCGTACGATCTCATTATTTTCTGATATATCTTTATTTGGCTCCAATCCATCAAATGAGCTGAACTCGGATTAAAAATCGGGATATATTCGTGCTACAGTGTTCTCATAAATGGTTCTATTCGGTGCAACAAAGCTTCTGCAATGTTTACAGATAGATCTTGTCATTTCGTCCAATTCTCTATTTAACAACATTACAACTGCATTTTCTGATAAATGGAATGCGTTTTCCCTCCCTCACTGAATCACGAAACATTCGCGTGTCTTTATTCGAAAGAAGTATCTCATCACTGTGATACTAGCCTATGCAATTTCGGAGCAAAGGATCGTGGGTAAATACAAGATGGCCGCCATGCTGATGTTCCCGGAAATTATGTTATAGGGGTTGTTCTAAATTTATCGATGTATTTCAAGGTTTTGATTATCATACATGGGGTTGAATATAACAGATTTGGCTCGAGTATTAAGACTTCGGGATATATTAGCTACAGTTGTTTTAGGGAGAGTTCCAAATTGCGCAACACTGTTTCTGCAACCTTTTGTCATTTCATTCAATCTTTATTAAAAGACGTTGAAACTACTTTCGTATGTTCTCATGTGGATATAGAACTGTTCATTCCATATTTGTTTTTTTCTTCCACTGAAAAGCCAAAATTATGCCACGCCGAATTCGTGAAGAGCTGAATTCCATCATTGAGCGTCTTTGTATCACAAAGGAGAGCATCGTGGGTAAACACAAGATGGCGATCACGCTGATGACCCCGAATAATATGTTCTTGAGATCGTTTCAAAATGTTCACCTTATCATTTTTTTATTTAATTTATAAGACAAATAAAATAATGAAATAGATTTGACTTTAATATCGTCAAACGTCCATGACTAGTCTAGTTGGCATCTTAGGATTATTCTTGCATGACCTATTTCCATTGCGAATCCTGTACGTTCTGAATGGCTCCTCATACATATGATTAGATAGATAGATAGATAGATAGATATAATTTATTTATCCAGGGTAAAAATACATCCTCAATCTACATACGGCTGATTTTCAGGATGGCCCTGCATCACATACCTCACAGACATCTGATCAATAAAACAATAAAACATATACACAGAGTAAGAATATGTAGTGGCATATACACACATAAATATCTTGTTAAGATATATATTGATTTAGAAAAAATGCACTGTGTTATCCAATATTGAACATTTTATCAACAACAGTGCGAATTTACCCGGAGTTCGATTTTACGTATAATTTCTGTTGAAACTAGATAAAGATTTACATAGTTTCATTTCATTAGATAAACTGTTGTACAGCGCTGTTCCACGATACAGAAACGTTTTCTTTTTACTTTCAGAGACACATGAAGTTAAATGTATATCGTTTCGTTGCCTTGTCTCAGACGAATGAATACCAGAATTTAGATTAAAATAATTGCACATATATTAAAAAGTGACCATCTTATTTTTACATTTAAAAACCATTTCTGTCTCGTCTGTACGTCCGTTCCAGGTAACTGAGACATCATGTCAGTAGTATACTCGCGTTTACCTAGCCATAGAATAATACGGACACCTTTGTTTTGAAGGACTTGTAACTTTTGACGTAGTGTTATACCACAGTTTGACCAAACTGTATCACAATAATCGAACAAAGGAAATATCATTGATGTAAATAGTAACTTAGCACAGTCCTGTGATATATACTTCCGCGTTCTACTGACTACCCCGAGAGGCTGTGAGATTTTTGAGCATATTTTGCTAACATGCTCCTTATAATTCAAACAAGAGTTCATATATACTCCTAGGTTCTTGAAAACTTCAACTTGCTCTATTTGGTTACTATCGACTTTAACATCAGACTTGGATACTCTAGCTAGCCGTTGCCGTGTATCATAAAACATACATTTTGTTTTTGAAACATTTAAAGTTAAGCAGCTTTCCCGAAGCCAAATAGACACGTTTTCCAGATCTCGCGACGTCTGATTGATCCGGTCAACTGATTCATTTGAATAAAATATAGCTGTATCAGCAGCATATAGAACAACGTTTGAGTCCGTTAGTACATCAGGTAAGTCATTTATATATAGGATAAATAGCAGGGGCCCAAGGATAGATCCTTGAGGCACTCCATAATTCACACCCTCAGATTCTGATAAACACCCCTTAAAATGTACACGCTGGGATCTAACCAGATAATCAGAGAACCATTTGAGCTCGACGACATTTACGCCAAAGATTGACAGCTTGCTAAGAAGGATTTCAGGACGCACAGTATCGAAAGCTTTCTTAAGGTCCAGGTATACTGCCCCAGTAGTTTGTCCCCTCTCCATGTTCTCGAGAATTTGATCAGTGACACTAATTAGGGTTGTGGAAGTAGAATGAACAGGGCGGAAACCCAAATGATGAACACTCAGTAAATTGCTGGAGGAAACATGGGCGTATAACTGCATGTGTACAATTTTCTCAAAAATGTTCATGACATTTGAAATGACAGATATGGGCCTATAATTACTGGGCGAAGCGAATTCTGAGTAACCAAACATATTCCTTCGGGGGATGAAAGCTGAATGAACATCTCGGTGAACCTTTCAGGCGTGACCTATATGCAAAGAAAACATTCGAATACACGGGGCGGTATTTCGATCTGAAATGTTTCACTTAGTTTTACTTGTATGATATATTAAACCATGTTAGTCCAGAAATATAATGATAATAAGCTAATTCACACTCAGTACAGAAACTAACAGACTGAAAACCCACATCTCGCTCCGATATGTTGAGTCAATCGTGTCTGGGCTTGGGCAGTCAGGGGACACACTTACATACTTCGAGTATCAAATCCTGAGACAGAATATTTGGAAGATACCGATAGAGAAGGAATTTTCCAGATATTGTGTCCTATGATTTGATTTCCAGAGTAACACTTACATAATTAATCACTTTCCACGTCTTTACACTATACGAACACCTTGATTTAATAGTATTCTGCATCACTCGAGAATGTAAGGTGAATAAAAGTATTATATTTGCAAAGGATTAAAGCGACCTGTAAATCTTGTTGATGTATTGATATTATTTGCATATAACACACACAGCATGATCCGTTTAAACGTATGATGTTTCATTGGAAAGATGGATATGAGAGGTATGTATTTAAAGGACAAGTACACGCAAGGATACAAGGATGATATTGTATACCCTACTTTAGTAAACGAACGTCGTTGCTTTATCATTTGCCATCGCTTGTAAACGTGCATCATTTCCCATATATTTCACTGATATGCCCAGTACATTTGCTGTTATATAGCATATGTGGA
This sequence comes from Hanleya hanleyi, assembly GCA_036873755.1. Lineage (NCBI taxonomy): Eukaryota > Metazoa > Mollusca > Polyplacophora > Lepidopleurida > Hanleyidae > Hanleya > Hanleya hanleyi. The sequence continues at coordinate 54,647 of JAVTVY010028076.1, forward strand.
CATTAGATGGTGCAACTTGGACAGGCCCTTATGATACAGAATGAAGTATGTACTACACAGATAATCAAATAATTATATTATATTCCACTATATGCACCACACTGGGGCATCAGTTGCAAATTAAAACCATTCATTTGCGAACTTTTAATATACGGTACGGAACTGGACAAATATTTCGGTTATATTTCATTATTGGAGATATACATTTCACATGAAATTGAATATAGCTATACTATTCAATATATATTATCTACTATATGAAACGCTGACTCATATAATTAATATATGAGCAAAGATACACTACACTGCCTAATTCAGTCAAACATATGAGTCTTATTACCTAACATTTCACAACATAGCAAATATAATGGCAGAGGTGTATATTTGATAACGTGATACATACAACTTGGAATTATGAAAATTAAATCATTTTGTCCCTACCAATTCGACACTGATGTGAAATAGAATTGCACGTGTAAGTTCAGTAAATATTTACGGTTGGTGACAGCATATGAAAATTAAACCAATTATTTTCCTCATATTACATGTGTAGTCTATATACAAATGATATTTTATTTAGGTATTTTATGATATACCTGTGTTGGAAACTTCCAAGATGGGCATGTCAATAATGTAATATTTACATCCCACTTCTCATTATATTATTTAACACAGATTTATTTATCTTCAATTTTATTTTTGAAACCAATAAAAGCAAAGTGTGCTGCATGATCAACGTTTATTAGATAGACGGGTTCTTCTTATGATGTGCGGTTTTTAACATATGGCCAATTATGTGATAATATCCTTACTGGTAATATAAGGAAATGTTGTTTTCTCGTTTGCTCTTCCTTCATACATTACAAAACATTCAGCACAATAAAGTCATTATTATTATAAATCATTAAAATATATAGATTATTAAAATCTTCTCTTTTGCATCTGGCCCTCAAATAGTTATTGACTAACTTTTGCAAAAACTGAAAGTCTGGGGAATTGTCAGGGGAAGAAAATATGTCTGGGATACCCAGGGGACAAGGGTAGGGGATCTTAGCAGGCGGGAATGCCCAACACTCCTATTTATTAGAATATATACTTGATTCAATGCAAACCAGTTCACCTTAATCTGAGATATTATAAAGTTACAGTTAGGCACATCTTTACTAAATATAATAGCTTGTCGGATTCAAAGTTCATTCGAGAATATTTCCTACAATCTCTATTTACGGTACACATTGAATGACGCATCTAATCGTTATGTAACTCTGGTCTGTAAATCTTTCCCCAGGACTGGTGTAAACAAATGTATGGAGCTTAATTATATTACGCAAGCTTTTATCTGCTGCATTTATCGGTCTTATAAGGATACGTAAACCCCCTGAGGCAGTTTTGTACACCGCTTGATAATTTGTCGTCTGTGACAATAAATATTCAACATAACAAAAATAATGTATACATTTTATGAAGGCGTATGTCCCGCGGGATTCACTTATGTAATTTACATAACTGTTGCTCATACCGTGTAGAAAATATTCAAAATAAGAAATTAAATGAACACAACTGTTTAACATATTTCGAATTTGATGGTATACCTTGAACATAGACATTTAGAACTAGTAAAATTGTACACAAGTATCGGACGCAGTTTCAGGGCGTGATTCTCGAAAAATCAGTTCCGTTGTGTTCATCACACTCGTCCACGTACAGCTACAGGTACCCAAAGCTTGTTGATCTGTCACCTTCATGCAGTACCGATGTTGCTTATCTACAGTTGTGCAAATCTGCATGATAGGCTAACTTAAAAAAATCAGAATTTACGTTTTTTTTTTTCTCTATCTTCTATTCGGGTCAAACGTGCGTCGCGCGTCGACTTTCAAACAAGTGACGCGAAAAGCGACTTCGTGTTTCAAATCTCGTCGCTTTCTGCGCCGGGCGTCAAGTTTTACAATGTTTAGAGATAGGATGGAAAGTCGACGTTGCATTTTTTAACACCCGACGTGTTTTTGAAACGCGACGTCGCGTTTAGCGCGTCGAGTTATGAAGTTCAATTCAGATGCCTTCAGGCCCATTCCCACAGCGCGACAACCACACCTGAGAATATTGAACTAAATACTGCACATCTGCCTTAGCTTAGGACTGTATTCTGCTTCAGATGATCGACATTCCTTTTATTTGAAATGAATAAATATATTAGCTATACCTATAATTAATCACCACCGTTCTGCTCTCACAAACAACAGCGTCAAAAGCCCAAAGTTGCGGTTAATTTCCCAGTAAAACGTGATCTCAGACATGCATAGTAAATTCTCTCAAGAGCTCGACGCGCGACGGAAAAAAACACGAATTCGCGTTTCAAAACGCGACATCCCGTTTCAAAATAAGATGTCGACTGTTCTACGAAAATGTTGAGTTGCATCGCGCGTTGTCATCAAATTAGATAAATCGCCTGGAGCGAAGTCGCATTGCAACTCAGCATTTCAAGGCGGAGTACAGTCATGTTTCCCCCTGTCATGTCCCCCCCTTGTCCCATTCCCCCCTGTCATTCCCCCTCCCCCTGTCATACCCCCCCCCCCGGACATATCCCCCCGCCCTGTCATATTCCCCCCTTATATTTACTTGTCCATATAGCTGTTGTTGGAAATATTTAACTTGTATTATATTACTACTTAGTAGTGAAAGTTTCAATTTGCTTTATGCCATCTTTTTTGTTTGTACCGTCTATTCAGTGCTTATTTTAAATTGTCATCTTCATATTAAGTGTGCTTAAGACGTAACTTTTTAAATGCTTAAATTATTATGAAAATAAAATCTATACATTGTATTACACACATCATACGTATTGTTCATCCAGACTTATTCAATTCAAAGTTTGAGTAATAGTAATCAAGGGTCAACTCTTACAGAGGGGGGGTATTCTTTCAAACCTACAACCAATTGTTAGCAGGTTAACTACTCCCTCCCCAACCTGAGATGCAGTTTTGAAACCCTTGCATTCTGAATTACCTGGAGATTAGGGGATTGCCTGCTCACACAGAAGATGGTTTAATCTCAAAATTCTAATCATAAACTCACCTGTACCAGTTAATCTCCAATCAATAGGAAGCTAATAAATATATAATAATTTAAGAAACTTAATCTATCTACCTATCAGTTATAATTGTGCCATTCAAATAATTCTGTTACTTTTATTGGTTGGTAAAATTTGTGCCTATCTAAGACTACTTAAAGATATATCTGTGAAGAGAATAATTTATTGATGGAATTACATTAAAAAAAACAGCATCTGTCTTTTTCTGTAACAGTTTATGATAAATAAAATTTGGGCATTATTTTATTGGCAAATTTTTGTTACCTAAATATTAACAGCTATATGGACAGGTAAATATAAGGGGGGGGGGATATGACAGGGGGAATATGTCCAGGGGGGGAATATGACAAGGGGGGGGGGGTGACAGCGGGGGGAATGGGACGGGGGGGACATGACAGGGGGGAGGGAACTGACCTACATTCTTTTAAGGCAACTATGGAGGCGGATAAACGTTTCTGTACATATCTACGGAACCACATATCTTTTAACATTGCAAAATTCGACGCCAGACTCACAATGCGACGTTGTGTTCTGGAACGCGACGTTGCCTTTCGCGTCGCTTTTTTTTGGAAAGTCGACGCGCGACGCAAATTTGCCCCAAACGGAACACCAAACACCAAAGTATCAATACACGTTCTCACTTTGATAGTAACATTCTTGATCAAAGTTTTCACATGTGACATACAAGATTGGTTGCAAACATGCGAACTAATCCGTTGTTTCATTCCCCTTAAATATGGTTATGTGTAGCGAAATAAAATTCCGGATATGTATATTCAAAACGTGGAACCTACCATGGTATGAACATGGAGGTATAAACAAAGACGGAGAGTTTAAATGAATTTATGATTAAGCCACCCTTTGCAAGGTAACGTGCATGAATGCTGTGCAAAGTCTGGGTGCTTTGTTCTTCAAACAATATGTTTAAGCATCAAGAGTATATACATTCTGCACTGTAATCATCAACATATATGCTTGTCATAACCATTTGCGTGTACATCAGAGTAACAGGAAAACGTATTGATCTGCTAACAGCTTAAATATAATCTTAATCCGCATTTAAACTGTGTTCGGCCACATATTCCGCGGGCACTTCAACTACAGGGATGAGCATTTGCTACGTTTGCTTTACAATGCCGAGAGAGACGTTTCATAAAGATATTTTATTTCTGGACCTGCACAACCCGCACACTCGTATTTCCCACCCCAGTCGCTCAACAGCAAAAATGTTAATTTTAAATGTACGTCGCAAAAATTAAAATGTGCAATCAAATTTCAAAAGTGGACCTACGTGTACTGATGAAACTACAATCAATTATCAACAAAAAGGAGAAAATAGTTGGCTGTCTTTTAGTATCCCAAGTTCCTCCTTCGTCCTACATTTCCCATCCTCTAACATCACTAAGCACAAAGGATAAAGACTGACATAATCTAACTCGTGTGGTGAAGCGAGCAAATAACTAATCCTCCAATCTATTGAGCAAACAGCTTGTGTCAACAATTCTCCTGAATTATATCCTAATTTTTAAAAAAACACACATGGTACGGCAATATGGTGAAAAGATTATGCCCTTTGAGGCAAAAGCATGAAACTTGGCACATTTATAGTACTCGATCGGCTGATTAAAATTTGCTATTGGCCCACTTGAAATTATTCTAAGATTGCGGCCAATTTCAAGATGGTCGCCATTGTAATGTAGAGACCAGGAGGTCATTTGGGACCGCAAATTATTTTCTTACACAAAGGGATAGGGAGTTCAAACTTTCTGTGGCATATCTTGAACTTAAACGTTATAGCAAAATATAATAAGTTCCAAGATGACTGCCTTAATGACGTCACAGTGACGTCATATTATAAAAATGCTCTTTTAGGGGTCGATTTTTCAGTCAGATTTAAAAAAAATTCTATTTATGTTTTTTTCTTCGAAAAAAAACTACATAATAAATTAGAAAATAATTATTTGATGTGGATTAAAATAATTGTGTGAACTTTCATGTGTAAAAAAGGCAAATATTTTATGAAAAACGACAAAAACACGACTTTTTAGTCATACACTTAGGACATTCATTTTGAATCTACTCATGTTTGGAGGGGTATGCAATTAGACTCAAAATGACCCCAATATCAAAGGCTGTAAAGTTTAAGTTGTCAATTTTTTACCTCTCAGGCAATTGTGGCCTAGGTGTATTGCCGTCGTCATGTACGTCCGTCAATTTATTAGCGCAATATCTGCAGAACCGGGTTAGGTATATAGAGTGACACAATTTTGGAAACTTATTCATCTAGTTATAGATCACATGCCTATTGAAATTACAAAATCAGATATTATCACATCCGAAAAAGGGCACAACTCCGTGAAATTTGGGCCGAAGCGTCTCATTTTTCATATGCGTCTGACTTTTACCTAGATGAATAAATGTTTTTCAAAATGTAGTCCTTGGACCTAACACGGTTCTGCATATATGGCGGCAACGGACAGATGAACTTGACAATACTCCTTGAGCAAGCAGAAGATCATGAGTAAATTCAAAATGGAGGTCATAAGGGTACGTGTGATTTTTTTTTCTTCGTTTTTTTAAATGTTTGCCTTTTTACACATGAAAGTTCACACAATTATTTTAATCCACATCAAACAATTATTTCCTAATTTATTATGTAGTTTTCCAGAGAAAGTAACATGAATAAATAACAAATTAAAAAAATCTGTAAAAAATCGACCCCAAAAAGCATTTTTAAAATATGACGTCACTATGATGTCATTAAGGCAGCCATCTTGGAACTTTTAAGATTTTCCTATAGCGCTTGAGTCCAAGGTATGTCATAGAGAGTTGCAACTCCCTAGCCGTTGGATTAATAAAAATATTTAGGGGTTCCAAATGACCTCCTGATTTCTACATTACAATGGCAGCAATCTTGAATTTGGCGGCCATCTTGGAATAATTTTAAGTGGGCCCATAGCAAATTTTAATCAGCCGATCGAATACTATAAATGTGCCAAGTTTCATGCTTTTACCGCCAAGTGCAGAATTAACCCATTTTCCTGCACCATATTGCAGTACTAACATTGAATTAACCACCGGCTTTTCGCACAGATACGAGTTGAAGTTATACATGTACATGTTAAGATGGAGGTCTTCGAAGAATGCATTCTCGTTTACAAGAGTTGAACCAAACAGTATATGAACTTTTGTGCAGAAAACGTTCAATGTGTTATCTATTTCACAAAACATATGTTTTTTGATAATTGGGTAATGCCTTCACGGAAAACGTTAAATATTATGGGACATCAGCGACCAATGCAATGTTGAAGTTATACTTACCTTGGATTATCTTCACAAAATTTACCTCAAATAGCGGTATATATCTCACCATATACCTAATACGGGATAAAGTTTATCTTGGTTCTAGGCTGGCTTCATAATTTATCAATAAATTAACATCACACATTAGATAAATACTCGATCTAACGTATGGGTTTTTTTTTATACTAAAAGCGTATCAGTCAAAGGAGAAGTGTGAGCCCCAAAACGTAATAAAATTGTCCAATTTATTGTAATGCAAGAAGTGCGAGTTGTATTTTTCGATTTCAACGAATTGATTCATCGTTTTACTAAATAAAAGATACAAAACATCAACAATCTGTGACATGCTTAAAAAACACCAAAATATGTGGATTAGATCGTCGTTAGATACCATGATAAGTAAGCATCTTGAAACCCCAAATGGCAGACATCTTTTACGGTTTCCATCATAGGCGTTCAAAACCTCTCGCACAAGGCTAACTCAATAGGTAAATTAGAAAAAAAACGTGCGTCTAGTCGAAGGATACTGCACTTCTATATTTACAGAAGAAATACCGGTGTACTTTTCTTTTTTAGGGATAACGTCTAGCGAAGAGGAATCCACAGGAAATCTCGTCGGTCAGCCCTGAGACAGAGATTGCGAGAGAGCAAGTGTAAAGTTCCTCTGATTTTTGCCACGACCCGAATACCTCGTTTTAATATCCATGGCAATATAATTGTTGTTGTCGTTTTTCATCTCTGGCTGACTGATTTGATGCTTTTTTAAAGAGATTAAGGACTAAGAAATGTTGTGCTTGTGTCTGAAAATCTAATGACTTGGATATAGTATTAGCTGAAAGCTGAAAGAAATTTCTGGGTACAGGTATAAAGTTGATTTTTGTTTCTTCTTGTGCTGCAACAGGGAATCACGTCTTTATTCTTTGATAACTGGCATAAATTTAACAAAACATGCACGATTTACCGTTGAAAGAATCTAGCCTAAAGCATATTTTGTCAACTTTCGAAAGCATGTCGTGTATCATTATTACACTCAAGTTGAAGAATAGGAAGAAAAGGTAGTCTAGCGAAACTGACAAAGGACCTGCATGCTGTACTTCGCCAGTAGTATACAAGGCGTAAATCTCCGAGAATTTGTGATGAACGGAATGTGGATGAGGAAATGGGGGTTGTAAAGGAGGGTTGTACGAGTCATACCAAGAGCTTCGATATGATCCTCCGCCCCTATGGGGTAGTGTAACCGAATCCCCTCTGCGCACCCGAAATTGAGTTTTTTCCTTTACTTCTCGGGTGTGCATGCGCAATCTATACGTCAGACTCCGACAGCGACATTCCAGACCTAGGCCTACTGATTTCCGTGTTCGAGCAGCTCGCCAAGCGTAGAACCATGCCCACCCCTTGTCAATGTACAGGGTTTACACCCACTGCACAGCCTTCCCGAGCGCTTCAAGACAACCTGCGCGCGCCCCATTTGGAACCTGTACGACCCATTGAGCGGACGAATACGCCCCCGAACAATGTCCTTTCTGTACTACTCATAGACTGCGCATGCAAGCATCCTTAGCTTGTACGCCTGCGCCCGCTAATTCCACACCACGACCCCGAGTCTCTTCCAGTCATAGGCTACAGCGTAAGCCCGATATCCCCCACACCTACCCTATTGCTACATTCATGGGTGTAAAGTCTGCCTTGTCGGCTTTTTGGCACAATAAAGTCCGTTTTCCGAATATATTTTTTTTCTGCAATCCTATTTATGCATCCACCCGTCAATAATGACCGTAGGTGACATAGAACCGCAAATGACCTCTGCTTGAATTCCACTTCCATATTCCCTTCTCTAAAAAATCCTCGATAGATTTACGCTTTTTATACTACTGCGCATTTGGTTTCAGATTCATGAAACTCGGATGTCTTAAATTCTCCAAAGAAGCGTACGGATCTAGGATTCATTCCTATAAGGGTATTGTGCAAATATTCATTTTCAATGCTTTTTCTGATGGCAGTATGGTAACGTAGCACCAATAATAGTAACTTCGATATCTTTCATCCTTAAGCATGTTTCATAACTTCAATGTTCCGTGCAAGCTATTATGAGCTGTCTTATTTGCGCCGAAAGACAACGGAGCGTTTGTCCCCGCATATCAAGGCACAGTTATTATATATAGAAACATTGAACGATTTCTATTACATATCGTAAATCTTTGGTTTTAACGAAATAGAAAAGCAGATAAAAAGCATAAACTTCCAAAATGCCATGTTTTATGAATATTCGTCGTTGTGCCCATTATCAGCATACACCTATGCTACTGAGCATTTTTGATTATTTTCTCTAAAGCGATGTCATACCACACTATATAGTGTAACTGCAAGTATATATGGTACTTCTTATATAAACTACATAACTAATTCGGAATGCGACAAAACTTGAAAAGTATATCGATATAGTCACCTCTATGTAAATTAAAAAATGGTAGAAGAGGTTTGGCTGTCTGTAAGATTCACAAGAAACTGATACATAAAAATCTTATAAGAAAAGAAAGTTCAAATTCCAAATGCTCGCAGACTGGGATACCATATCTTTGTTTTTTCTCTTCAGGTAGTCTGTACACTCTATCATTATTCAATATAGGACATCTTCCTCGCGGACGTTACTGCTTTGGCTAGGTCAAACCTAAATTCAAAATGGCGGCCATATAGGGTACCAGAAAAGTGATGTTTTCGTCAGATTTCTTCAAGATTTGTGCTTTTCTGCATGGAAAAGTGGGTAAAACACATTTTATTTCATATCCGATTATTATTTACTAATTTATCGAGCACTTTTTGCGAAGAAAACTTCTAAATAAAAAATCGAAAAATCTGACGGAAAAATCATCAAAAAAAACACCTTTTTGAAAATGACCTCACTGTGACGTCATCATGGCGGTCATCTTGGGTTGTTTACATTTTGCAGGCACTTCCCCCCTCCCCCTTCCACCAGGTTGCGATACACCAAATCACCCAGGCCAGATGGGGCTAAGGAAGATCAGGTTCTTTGTTTAGGTTATTGGGAAAGGCGTCCTTTCAATCACTTGCAGTCTGCATGGTCGGTTTCAATAATTGACCATAATATTTCAATGTATCTCTGTGCTGTATTTCACATGTAATGCACCCGAAAATCTCTTATCGGAATATTTCAGAAATATCACTGTCTAGACAGTCTGTTGTAAGAGCTACTGCATTCTGTTGTCTCATTTGGTCATGGTTGATATAAAGATATAGATATCAGGGCATGGTTGATTATTGGGGACTTCGACCATTTGGATTTAATTTGTTTTGGTCACCATGCAGCTTGCACAACTTGTTTCACCATGCCGATAAGGGGCCTTCGTTATCTGAGCTTATCAGATAGACTAATAATATCTTTCAGATAAAAGATTGTATCTTGGGAAGTCGGTTGTATCTGAGATTAATTTTTGTAAAACTCGTCGATTGTATTCAGGCCCGACCTAGTCATATTATGTTTATCAGACTAACGTAGTTGTCAACCAATCAAAACGAAGATAGGATTTCGCCAATACAATAGTACGAATGTGCTGCATGTGTCATAACCATGCACACAGTGTACAGCTAGAATCAGTTCACTAACTGAATTTAGCTTGTTGAAGAAATACAGGCAAGAAAAAATACTCGCGCTTGGAGTGAGAAAACGGCATGCTGTGGGATGTTTCTTTCAGAAATAATCGAACGGGACCTATCATGGCCACGTGGTTCAGCGCACGGAATCAGTGATACTACATATCCATTTTCATATGGGCCCATGTTTCATTTGGGTCCCAAATACAGAAATATGTGTAAATTTCAGCAAGGAGACAGCTGTTAAACACGTGTATTAAATTTCTTCGCCACAGTATACCCAGAGGGTGGGATACACGGATATAGATTGTAAATTAAGGCCGCATTTGTGATTAATTTGAGACGGGGTATTTGATAAATATTTCTACTTCTTTTTTTTCCTGTAAATTATATAACGTTGCATTGTGTTATTTTGCTCATTGTATAGGGAACAATTACAATCAGCTCACCTATATATCACATGGATTCCTCGTTTCCATCGTATGCTGCAGGGTGACTCCTAACTCCTGAAACGACGAAGTGGAAATCGCCAAGGAATGGATCTCTCTATAAACCAGTTCATTGTAGTTGATGTATGAAATAAGCAAAGAAAGCCACATAGTTTCCCTCGCACTGGCCGTGTGATGTCACGTATTATACACACTCACATTATCCAGGAGAGCGTGTTGTTTGATTAAATATAATATTATTTACTCTATATTCAGTGCACAACAAAGCTATAGCACATTTCCACATTTGCATTATTTTGCAAAATGAAATATTATTATTGACAACATTTAAAGGAGTTTAAAATGTTGGTAAATGAAAATATTTCCAATATATTTACAGCACAGTCATTCCCTAACATTTGCATCTATTTGCAATATACACCAAACTGACTGCAAATGCTCAGTCCTGTCATATATTTGCTGAACATTTAACACGGAATAACATACCCGTATAACCATCAGTGAAATGGTCAGACTGAATATTTGCTGTCTGCGGAATTTGCATATATTTATCGGACGGCGAAATAACTTAGAAACCTTCATTTGGTTTTCTTTACATTCTGGATGAAATCAGATCAGATCTTAATATTTTCCATGTATCAACCTTTTTATGATGTCAAGTCTTGATATTTACCGTATAAAAGAACTACCTTCTCATGACGTTTAAAATCATAACGAACAAGTATGAGACGTTCCTGTTGGAGGAAGCCGGTTGATGGAACTTCGACATTGCATTTTAGTGGTAAGTTAAATTTAAACAAATATTCATAGATACAAATGCTTTGTCATACATAATTATTTAATTTTGGTCAAACTATATTATTTGATTGAGATTTAAGGCAGTCTTGCCACGAATGGTTATTTTACATTTCATGCTGTACGGAATTTAAGTCGATATTAACCCTATCTGACCTGGGCTTTTTGGGACGTATCATGGCCTGGGGGGAGGGGTAGGGGGGCGAAATGGCCCCCCTAATTAATTTTTTCTTACCCCTTTAGCTAGGGGGTTGAAACTTACCACGCTATACCCTTGGGTCAAGATCTACCAGAAAATGTAAAAAATTCCAAGATGGTCGCTTTGATGACATCACAGTGACGTCATTCTCAAAAACAGCATTTTTTGGTCGGATTTTCCGAATTATTTATTTAAGCAATTTCTCCGCAAAAAACTGCACGATAAATTAGTGAATATTAATGTGATGTGAAATAAAATAGTTTTTGCCCACTTTTCGTCGCGGAAAAGCAGAAATTTTGAAGAAATATGCCAAAATATCACTTTTCTGAAATCCCACGTGGACGCCATCTTGAATTTACCCATGATCCTCTGGTCGCGAGGTTATGCAAATAGGCTCAAAATTACCCCAATATGATAAACTATAGAGTTTCAGCTATTTTTTGTCGTTCCGGAAATAGCGCAGAAAGTTTGGTAGGGGGGGGGGCATGCCAGGTAGGATTAAATTACTCTGCTCTGTGACCATGCTATTTTGGGTATATGAAATATAGGATGGCGTATTTATAACAGATACCCCGTAAATGTATTTCTCATCTTGGCCTCTCCAAGCTGCACTGTACGGGTCATACGCTATGAAATACAACCATCCACACTAGAGGACATCTATGTAAATATATGCAAATAGTGGCCTCTCCCACTGATAAACAATACATTTCCCCAGTATGTAAATTTGCCTTTTTGTGTAGTGGTTTTATTAGGATTTTTATTAGGATTTACGATTTATATATATTTTGTAATTTTTTTTATCAATATGCAAGCTTTATGCCATTTCACTTTGCATGAATTAAATTCTCTGTTCTCTGTTCTCTGTTTCCGTCGCAGAAACTCTTGACGGATGACGATAGCCTATCCAATGTCGCCTATTTATTTATATACGCCTCCATGGAGCACCTATAACGTTGACATACGAACTCACGAAAAGAGATATGTGTGTCTTGAACTTGAAGGCTTCTCTTGTAAATGTTAACCTATAAGGACATATGTTGACCTATTAAACAAATGTGTTATGTGCCGTGGTATATATTTGATGAACTGTCGACAATCAGCAATATATTTATAAATGTTATACCTGGCACGATTCTACCTGGATCCCATCAACATCATCACGTGGACAAACCTGGAGTGTTTTAAGCGTGCTCCTAGCTACCAAGATTCTATTTTATCAACAAACGTTAACTCAACAACAAAATAACGAATATTCTATCCCAGATAGATTTTCGCAGTTGATGTTGTCCAAAATGTCAGCTGATGGACATACGGTCACTTACATCGTTCGAGGTAAATCGGTTTGTTCTATTTGTATAGCTGTTTTAGAAGCAGATTTGGCTATGACTAGATTCATTTCTTTATCCACTTCGTTGTGTTAGATTTTTCTTCTTCTTTCTCTTCCAGATGAAGGGATGAAGACTAACTCACCTCATCACGTGACCACTAGTTGGTTATCCAAGCTGACATTCTGGTATGTACATTCACTACAGGCACACTATAATAATAACTTTATTGCAAACTTAACGTTCATATTTATATTTCAGAAAAAAATAATAATCAAAAAATCATTGTTATGACACAATTCCACATGTCTCATCACATCAGGTCAGCATGAATGGTAAGCTGTTCCATCTCTTTACGAGCGACGAGGCACCAAAACCAACTCAAGGTTCCGCTTTGCCTCTTCAGTTGCCGCTTTGACATTTTTTTAGGAAAAACATACGTCTCCCTCAACCCCCCACCCCCCACCTTGCCTGGCGTAGACACAGTGTTTATGGGAACATTTTAGAGAATGAATGTGGCAATATGTATCCAAAAGAAAGCTGCGCATCTGGTAATACTAGGCATAAATGCCGAAGACAAGATCCCACAGACTGATAGTCTGAGGGGTAGAAATGTTATGTGAACAAGCTAACCAGGCGTGGAGGCCTTTCCAATGAAGCTTCCATCCGAGTTTGGTGAAATTTCGCCAAGTAGTTCTCCAGATATCTTGCAGACAAGGCCTGTATATACACAGAAAAGTAGACGGACGGATGGACGGATGTATACTGGATCAGAACGCAGACACACACACTCACTTAAACCTAACCACTAAAGCTTCCTTTCAAGTTTGGTGAAATTCCGTCCAGTACTTTTTCAGACAGACAGAGAGACTGACAGAGAGACTGACAGACAGACAACAGCTCAACCACTACATCATAGTTGCGGGAGACATAATAACTACTAAAGAACTGACAACAGTATTATCGCAGCATAAGACTCGATTTTTAACGCTATTGCCACACCTTCATAGAGGTTCATGAAAAGACGTGACTCTTTTTTTTACAAACGTTTGGGAAGCACTTTGGTGGCTTGTCAGACCCAGTATCCATATAAAGGTATTGTGATAACATACATTATTACAATAGGGATATCAAGAATATATCAGCCTATCAAGAATATATCAACCTATCAAGGATATATCAACCTATCAAGAATATATCAACCTATCAAGGATATATCAGCCTATCAGGGATATTTAAAGTCTTTTCTGATTACGCCTTCTATGTTTCCATCGACGCTGCATGTTATCGCCCACTGGTACAAACAATGCATACGGTCCAACATGATCCAAAGGTCATTCCCTGCAAAATAACTTTTTTTGTTCAGGTGGCTGAATAACTATTTTCAAAATCGAAGGGTCATTTCCTACGTAGAAACTTCTCTTTTTTACCTGCGGCACGCAGGTCTACGAGAGGCTCGCGTTGTTGTTGTTGTTGTTCTTCCTCTTCTTCTTCTTCTTGTGACTTTTTGAAAATGCGCATGCGCTAAGAGAGTGTGATATCTGCCACACTTTTCTTTTCAACCTCCGATCTCACATGCCAACCCTGTCTTCAGGCGCGTTTGAATTCATTTGCAACTATATTCGGTGGAATGAATTATTGCTTCGTTAATTTCCGGATTGGATTTATAATAAATGTGAACAGTGTGAATAACGTTACAGGACCTACGAAGTAGGGTAGGCATTAGGACTCCGACACCAGCTGAACTCTTGGACCCCGAGGGTTCTAATATCAACGGTAACACTCAGATATAACATATCTCTCAGATATAACATATATTAATATTCATGTCACTGTTCCATTCTTTCTCTTGTTGTATTCCTCTTAAAATTTTGTACTCTGCCTTTGACTGGTGTTTGTACAATAAAATCTTGAATCCTTATTTTGCCGATAATATGATTCAGATAGTCTAACTCATTACCGGACAATTTCAAATGGTAGCCCACTTCGAAGGAACAGAAATGGCTATGCAGTATTTAATGAGTTAGACAACCCTGTGCGCGAACAATACATCACAGTTGTGCAGTTATATTGTGCATTTTCGGTTACAAGTATGAAATTTGGCACATAGCTGTTTTGAATGATCCTCTTTCGGAACACAGCCTCTCTGTTCTCATTCTCGCAAGCCAGGGCCTTGCCCGTCCTCTTCCGCACCCAGAATCCCTTTAGAATAGCATTAATTACTTCCATAAATTCAATACTTATGTATTTCAGCAGACAGTGCGCAGAAAGATATTGCATTTGACATCATTCTCTCAAGTCAGAGTCCATTTCTGCTAGAATTTACTGGTTCTATACACAATTTACGTTACTTTGTCAATCAGTTTTACGAATGGAATTACGTCATATATAGCAGATACTGACCATACAAACGATCTCGTTGAACTCGAATTGAGTATAGGAAGATATCCATAGATACTGACTGGAAATGTTTCTTGTTTGCAGAATTTGATTTTAAAGAAAAGAAATAAATAAAATTAGCAACCTTCGAAAAGGCTTAGCCAAACATGTCAGATGAGATTATTATATTTCCTAAGAATGAAATAGTTAATCATTTATATAGAAGGAGCAAACCATGTCTTGGTATTGACTTGCTGCGTGAAAAAGAGTGGCAAGGTATTTAGGTCGCAGATGATAACAAACGTAAATGCAGAAACCTAATTAATTATTCTTCTAATCGAATATCAAGACTGTAACAGGCCTCAATTTGAATAGTGAAAAAGTGTCATTATGCCTCTTGGACAGTTCGATAAAGACTTAAACCCCATTCCATAGTTTCACAGATCAAAGTGATAGACCTGATACTAAATTTATTGAAAAATAACTTTGAAGGAAATATAAATTTTCCATTTTGATCGACAAAGTAAGTGAGAAGGGAGACTGAAGAGCGCAGATTTTCGCGCTATGACTAAATCCTCGAAATTTGTTTGGATTTCCAAATATTTGAAAGCCTTTTTGATTTGCAAAAAGCAACGACTGAACCGAATGTTTTGAGACTCGGCATACACGATACTTGTACCAAGACATTGCCAAAGCGATCATTGTGAGTTCGTCTGTCAATTCAGTATAGAGGACACGGACCAGTCAAAATCGTCGGATTTTGAACGAGGAAAGTGAATATGTATATATGGTATCAGAACTATTACGCAATTCCTACAATTGTAGGTTACAAGTTGAAAATTACTTCCCTTGGCATGAAAACACTGACAGATGGCGCTTTTTTCTACAATTACCACTACCTCCGCTGATATGTCTTTCACTATATTATTGCCACTGCCGCAGGTTTTGACTACAATGTAGTCATTTCTCACTTGTTTCTTCAGGTGGTGCAACGGCTATTTTCGAAAGGGTTATCGGAAGGAGTTGAGCCGGGATGACATACCGGAAGTTCCACTTGAGTACAGCAGTAAAATACTGGCCGATAAGCTGGAGAGGTAACACCTGTAAGCCCTTCTCATAATACTGCAATAACATTGGACGCGTCTCACTGAACAACAGTCCAGCTATGGCCTGGTTCGTAGACCGATTAATCCTCATTTCACACCTTGCTTATATGGGGGAAATATTTCAAAGTAGTGATAACTGGCATAAATATCCTACACCTTCTTTTGAAATTATTCAGCATACTTACTTAAAGGAATAGACAACCTTTGATAAACGTATATTGCAAATAAAAGAACAATTCCAGGAGTGCCCAAAACGATTTTTATTTCAATTTTGCAATTTTTTCCAACCGAGTACGAAAGCCGTTAATGACAAATTCTGTCGCTTGTAAGGGCGCCGCCATTACGGCAAGTTTAGTGACGTCACTGGGCCGCAGAACACTGCAGTGAACTGGGCGGAAACGCACAGTTTGCCATGCACTGGAATAATCGCAGCCCGATAGGCCAGCAGGTGTGGCTATACATTCTTGTATTCTGCACCCTGTAAATACCGGCTGATGTTTGTACAATAACAATGATCTTATCCTTGTTGTTGAGAAATCGGGTTTGATCTGTCGGCCAGTCTAGACTGTCAAAGTGTCAATGAAACACAGCATCGAGTTGTCGGATAAAATATGCTTCCGTTACAGGCCAATACTTTTCAGCTGGTGACTACGCCAACATGCGTCAACAAAATTCGGCAGTAAAACTCACTGAGATTGTTTAATGTATAACCGAGAATGTGAATGATTCTGATTTCTGTGTTACCAATTCAGAGAATCGAGCCTCAATAAAGATCGGCACTCAGCCAGAAAACGAAACTAAATCTGCCTCAGCTGGAGGGCCGTTACCCCGGGAAAAGATTGTCCGGAGATTTCTCTCACCGTTGAACTGTTACCGAAAGAAACTGTCTAGCATGACACGGCCGTTAAACACCCACCCTAATATCTAGCGTGCGAGAAAATTTACCTGAGAATGTTTATGGAATAAATCCTTGTCAGCTAATGTCAGCACTTGCACATGTGCTCATCTGATCGTTTCCTAACAGGACATCTCACAGCAGAGCCGATTAAATGAAATCCGCGTACGGCCGGCATCTACGGTACATGCATCCTCGATCGATTTCTACGGTAGATCGTCTTCAATGGGCTCGAACATGCCTGACACTAAGTTGTATCCCTCGACACTGCTCCCAAGCAGCGCAGATGAAAGCATGGTTTGGCCCAGTCATCAGTCAGGTTAAAACTCTCGGAAATGCAAGGCGACCCTTGGAAAAAGTTGAAAATCACTTGCTGCCATGTTTGCTCTCTAACAGCAGAGCGGCCCATTGACGTCATGAGCTAGTTGTCACGTGAATATCACTCGGCCGCTCATTGGTTAAACCATAAAGATGGTGGCTCCCTTCATTCAACACATCTGGTCATTTCCACAATGTTTGGGAGTATTTTTCTTCGTTAGAAAGAATCTCAAAAATAAGGAAAAAATATTTTTGGGCACTGTTTGGATTGTTCTTTCAGTCGCAGTGTACGTTTGCCCAATGTTGTCTATTCCTTTAATTAAACTTTTGACAACATTTAAAAGGAAATAAGCCCTTTATTATCAGGTAAAATCGTTCCCGTATTATTTATGGCGACGGAGATTTCAGCCATGCACCAGGCCGCAGTTGGATTGGACTTTAGTATGGTGTGTGTATTGTTGTTGCTCTAATACGAGAAGGTCCGACTAACTTATCAAATTATAGATCATGCATCATAAAACATTACGTTTCAGAAGTAAGGGAATAACTCACCAACTTTCGCCGAATGAAGTTGTTTAACTTATAAAAATGACAATTTGGTGTGATGTTTAATATTAGCCCCCAAGCAAAGGAAAGGAAGAATAATTTAACCATCTGTGGGAATCGAAACGATGACCCTCCAATCCCTGGAGTTGCACTTACTGTCTTAGCTATACCAACTCATTAATAATACACAAAACCGATTATATGCGCAACTGGTTTTATAATACAGAAATGATTATTTATTGTTTAATGAGTTAGACAATCCTGTGCGCATCATACATCATAGTTGTGCAGATGTATTGTGCACTTTTGGTTACAAGCATGAAATTTGGCACATAGCTATTTGAATAATCCTCTTTCGGGGCACAGCCTCTCTATCCTCATTCTCGCAGGCCAAGGCCTTGCATCGCTGGTATTGATCTTCCCGTCCTCTTCGACAATCAGAATCCCATTAGAGTAGCATTAATCACACCCGTAAATTCAATATTTATGTGTATCAGCAAACAATGGGCAGAAACATATTGAATTTGACATCATTCTCTCAAGTCAAAGCCCATTTCTGCTAGAATTTGCTGGTTCTACACTTTACAATTTACGTCAATTTGTCTATCTATTTTGCGAATGGAATTACGTCATACATCAGCAGATACTGACCATAATAGCAATCCAGTTGACCTCGTTCTCAAAAGCTAGGGCCTTGATTTCCTGGAGGGGATTTTGAGTTTGATTTTGATACTTAGATACCTTTCATACTGACTTTAACTTGCCAGTCATTTTCGTGAATGCAATAATTTGATGCACCAAAAGATAATATCGAGAACAGTGATCAATTCGACATCATACCTTGTTCAGTGAACTAGCCCTGAAATTTCACACTTAAATCACATTCGAAATGACTCAGTGGCAAACCTATTCGCGAATTGAGTATAGGGAGATATCCATAGATACTGACTAGAAATGTTTCTTATTTGCAGAATTTGATTTAAAAAAATGAATAAAATTAGCAACCTTCGAAAACGCTTGGCCGAACTTGTCAGATGAGATGATATTTTCTAAGAATAAAATAGTTAATCATATATTTTGAAGGAGCAAACCATGTCTTGGTATTGACTTGCTACATGGAAAAGAGTGCCAAGGTAATAGTTTGCAGATAATAACACACGTAAATGCAGAAATTTTATTAATTATTCTAATCGAATATCAAGACTGTCAATTGAATGAAATTCATTAAAAATTAACTTTGAAGGAAATATAAATTTTCCATTTTGCTCGGCATAGTAAGCGAGAAGGGAGACTGAAGAGCGTATATTTTCGCGCTATGACTAAATCCTTGAAATTCGTTTGGATTTCCAAATATTTGAAAGCCTTTTTGATTTGCAAAAATCAATGACTGAACCGAATGTTTTGAAACTTGGCATACACGATACATGTACCAAGACATTGCCAAAACGATCACTGTGACTTCTTCTGTCAATTCAGTATAGACGGCACGGATAGTCAAAATCATCGTTGATATCAGACCTATTACGAAATTCCTAAAATTGTGGGTTAGAAGTTGAAAATTACTTGGAATGAAAACCTGGCAGATGGCGCTTCTTTCTACAACAAATATTAATACAAGTCACGTGGATTTCCCATCAATAATCCTATGGGCTAAAACGTTTCGGGTTTTGATAATCCTAATATTCAGATGAAAATAAGATAATCTTTTCTTTTCTAACGTGGACAATTGGTGCTCATATGAAGTCCACTACCTCCGCTGATATGTCTTTCATTGTATTATTGCCACCGCCACAGGTTTTGACTACAATGTAGTCATTTCTCACTTGTTGAGTGACAGAGTCGCCTGTTATTGTCACAGCGCAGTTGTGGCATCAGCTGTTTGCGACCTGCGAAGCAAGACTGAGATACGTTATATTGTGAAGTACTACATGGAAATGTATTTGCCATTTGTTAAAACAAACTGATCAGTGGGGCGCATTTGATGATATGGCTATCATGATGATCTTCCATTATCATTGACAACTGTTGACCGCTTCTTTCTTGCAAGAAACTACCTTGTGGTTATATATTTACACATTATGACTCCTTGGTTTTGGTCCTAATAGTGTTTATGAATAACGTCTTTTTTAGTACATTCGGAAATTCTCCATGGACGATGAACGAGAACTGGAGATCGGACCGTACGCTTGTATTGTTTGTTTTCTTATTCAGATGCTGGGAGAAACAACTGAGTTCGTCACGGACCAAGAAACCGAGCTTTGCTCGCTCATTAATTTCTACCTTTGCCTGTGAGATGGTATTCCCTCTTATTCTGTTAGCAATCCAGGTATGTTTACATTCTACAGCTATGTTTCAAGTACTCCAATGGCATAATTCCCTATCAATAAATGCTATATACCATTCTATATTCCGCTATCTTTTTAACTTTGGTGAAATGCAGAAAATACTAAAGAACTCTTATGTCTGTTGGCTTGAAATAATGAATACCATTCAGACCTGATTTTTCCCGCATGGGATTGTACTAAAAATCGACAACTTAATTCCCGTTAAAGATTTCGGATTCAAAATGTTTCTCAGAATATTGATTGGAGCGATATGCAAGATGTGAGAAAAATTAATGACGTCTGGAGAGTAAAAAGCAACCATATTACTCTACAGGAAGCATCCCTCGGCACCTAACATTCAGACCCGAGAATACGGTGGTTTCTCGGACGTAGCTTTAGTATCTCAGCCGTGGTTTTATTGCAGCTGTTCATGTGGAGACTATGAAGTAACAACACGCCCCTAGCCCCGGCTTAAGCATTTTTCAACAAACACGCTGTAGACCACTTAATTGAATAGGCTGTAAGATACGTTTTCCGTTATTATAATTTTGTTTAGGCACAATAATTCAACAATTCGCTCAACAACTGACACCGAAACTTGCATAATGATCTCCTGTTCCAAAGATATCACAGTGGGAACATTCGACTTCATATTTATTACGATAACAGAGCAGAAATTTAAAATAGTATATTTACCAGTATTCCCGAAATGGTATTTCACCATGTTCTATCAATCCGGTCGTCTAGGCCTGACTTGCTCCTCTCTCCCAAAATCCTCCTTCCCCTAATAAGCGCGTTTACGCCACTTTTATTTCCAGTAAGGTTTTGGGGAAAAATACCGACGTACTGACAACTAAGTCATATGACTCCCACAGTACAATATTCTGAGTGCATATGTAAAACATCACATGAACCACAAATGAAGGTTATTATAGGTCAGCCACGCATTTATTGTGGATGTTCTTGTGGACATTCTTGTGGACATCTTGCATAAAATGCCCACACGCCCCCCCCCCCCCCCCCCCAGCACAGGCTTGAGTGGTATTAGATATAAATATCCAAGAGCAATGATATAATTGCTCTGTCAAGTCATCTTATGGAAAATGATGAACTGTGTGACCGCGAGAAAATAATAGAAGAATGCAAGTTCTTATTCAGAACACATGTCTTTGATTACAACACATATAAGGGAAGTGGGAAGAGGTGCCGACATACTGACTGATTTGAGGCCGACGCAGATGTTACATTATTACTCACATGTATTCATCATCACAGTATATTCGCATAGCAGGTTACATGTTGCAAGTGATAACCGGATACTTCAGCTTTGGAATGGTTGTAATATGATTTATCTAGCCTAATTTCACTCAGTTTTCAAATAGAATTTCACAGCAAAATTAGCATAGATGTCTTTCATTAGATGATTATTACCCATCGTTGTTGAATGGGTTTACGCTCATTCAGTGTATTTTTGGGCAACATTCATCTTTTACATTTTCCAGGTCATGAGCATTTTCGTCACACACATACGGGATTCTTTTATTGTTTCAGGATGGTGTAAAAATCGTACAACCAATTCTGATTGGTCAATTGCTGATCTACTTCCTTCCCGAGACCACCATGAGTTTTAACGTGGCCATGTACTACGCCTCTGGCCTTGCCATCTCTGGTGTTGTCATCATCTTCGTGAATACTCATGCCCATCAAAGGGCAGAGGTGTTGGCTATGAAATTAAGAGCAGCAACCAGTTGTCTTATCTACAGGAAGGCAAGTATAGGCCTCCGGAACTTCCGATTATTGAATTTACAGACCCTTTACTACCAATTCCAAACAGGTATAAAGTGGAAACAAAAGACTAGGTTTTGTTGGGCAAGTGAAATTTAGTCATTGATACAGGTACGAATAGAGATCCATCATCACTCCAAATGGCTTGCATATTGCAGAAGTTCAAGAAAGTCGAGTGATAGTAAAACCATGTTAAACCAATTAATCTGTTCGGCAAGAACTGACCAGCTACTGGATTTACTGCAAGATAACCCCAGACAAATGAATAAATACATAAATTCTCACCCACCAGTTTCTGATAATTCAATCACTTGTAGCTGAGCTAACAAGTCAGTAACCCAAAATCACCGACACACCAATATTTTTCATTCGCACTTGTCTGATTAAATACGGACAGATATGGACTCTGAAGTTTGTTTGCCAGTACATTCCCTCCAACCACAAGTAGCTATCAGCTTTATTCCTCACGAGTTCGCCAAGGGAAATTGAAATCGGTGAGCGAGAAATGAACATTGAACTCGCCGAACAGAAAAATAAAATGATCTCGACGTGGTTGATATTAGCTGTCATAACAACATTCAGGTTGCTCGGCTGTCAATAAGTAGACCGCCTACGGAGATCTAAATGCAAATGACCCCGGGGAAAAGAAGTTACCACCCCGTATACTGACCCAGGTAAATCTCTCGAGATTTGATAGACTTGGTTCGCGCAGATCATATTTAGAAGAGCAACCAGTGATTATGAAAATTTCGGGATGATTGAGATAAGAGGTGAACTATTCTTAGGAAATATCTTCATTCTGTTGCCTGAATTGGTTAAATTGTTAGAAACCTCGTTGACCGTAGTAATACTATGAGGCAATTATCTATTCCAGCTTCTCAATATTAACAGCAAGAGCTTCAATAAAACATCTTCGGGTTATATCCACAATCTCCTGGCTACGGATGTGGAACGTTTCCACCAGGTGAGTGTTTTTACGCTTCAATTTAACGTTAATTTTGAATAAAAATCTAAATTAATATATATATATTCTCTGTCCTATGGAATTTTTAGTGATCAATAGCTTGGTCTCTCAGAATCATTTTCTGTGCAATTTGCTTCATATCCGGTTAATGGTCGTGCAATATTGATATTAAAATCTGGCCATTTTAATCAGTTGTCTACTTTGGAGCCCGTCAAATTCTTTTTGCAACGCGTATATCAAACATGGCAGTGTGACTAACGCGAACTCAACTCTTGGAAATCCCAACCCCCAGTTGAAATCCTGCCTATATTAAGATGGGCACCGCCCAAGTCAGAATCGCCAGTGATTTTCATCAAAAATCACCAGGAATTTTCATCAAAAGTAGGTCAGCTCAGAACTTGTTGGTAACAGTCTTCTAATGCGCCTTCATTTTAACTAAAGGAAACAGATTGAATAATAAAGGTTCAGTAGATTTCAAGCTTTACATGTGAAAATACATTTACATCTCTTTAATGGTTTTCAGTGCCCTTGTCCAGGATCAAAACAACGTTTTGAATCACATTATTTTCCCAACAATACAACATATTTTTATATATAGTACTATAGTAGAAAGGTTGCATTTATGTAGTTTACGGTAGTTCAACTCAAGACCAACACCTTCTCTGCACAAGATAATAATGATTCTATGTCATTCGCCTGAGCATACCGGTACAAAGACGAATAAATAGCGTCTCTACATCACGTTGTTAGCTAGATATATGAGACAACACATTTTGGGTATCGGCAATCTGATGAATCTACTATTCCGGTTTTCTTGTTTCACATTATATTCTATGGCGGTTAATCGGTGATTTTCTTCATTGATAAACGTTAAACCACCTCAGCTTCGTTGTGTGAATCGGAATTGCATTGCTGTGACACACCAACACACTCCGTGGCAGTGATTCTATATCCCCTAATCAAGGAATCAAAATGATCAAGATTTGAAATGACAAGAAAAATTTAGACATATTTTGTTTACACATGTAATTTTTTGTTTAAATTATATCCAAGTGTGATATATAGGCCTAGTCAATTTTCAAGAGGTACAAAAAAAATCTCAAGTTATCATATTTCCACATCATGATCAAAGTTACTTTATCTAGTTAAATTCTACCAAAAGAAGACCCTATAAACATGCCGTCATGGCTTTGTTTCGCCCTCAGTAAACTGTTATCATTGTTGCTCACACAGACTAATCTGAAGGATGATACCACATCTTTCTTTCTTCTGCTGGGTTATTGCACCAGGGTGACTTAATTGGTTGATGTAGGATATTTCAACATCAGTGGGTAATCTGACCTGAATCTGAAGCCTGCTATGGTCAGTGGTGAAATGTTTCGATGTGGAATAGGATACACGTTAAAGGCCACAGTTTATATGTATCTATAACAATATACTGAAGTGTGTGTATTAAGGCTGGCATAGCGGTGTAGATAAATGCACTAACAAATGATGGAAAATTAGCATTTCCTATTTCATAAAAACAATTACGGATGGCATATCCCACCACTGTGTATACAGTGAAACATACAGCCAAGGCTTCCCGATGGGCATGACAGTGTACTCGCTGAGCCATCAATAAATAATAAAAAAATAATTATAAATCAAATTTTAATCAGAATTCGGTCAACTCAGAACTTGCTCGTAACAATGCCCTAATGCACGTTCATGCCAAAAATCAAGGTTCTAATGTCAACGGTTCTCCTTATTTTGCCGACGAAAGGATTCGGATGGACTGACTGACTGACTGATCTGTAGCCTACTTCGTAGGAACATAACGCTATATAATGAGTAACATTTATACTAGGTGATTTTGCTAATATATCACGCTTGAAATACCTTTGTAGTTCTCTCCTTATGAAACTCCAGTACCGATGTTCATGTACCAGGGCCCAATTACAGAAGGAAACGTCATAATGTATTCGTGTTCACTGGCATAAAGGTCAATAATGCCGTGTACGGTTATGGAGGTGTGTAACGTTCATGAAGTTAGACCGCGGTTCACAGTTCGTTATTCGGGACCAGTCATTCAGCCACCCATAACAGCGCCCCTAGCAGCGCCCCCCTGGCGTCAGATTTGGGGTATGAATATGCAAAGATAGAGAGTATGACATTCTCTCTTGCTATACAGAGTTTGGAGTTCAAAGTACTCATAATAAAAAAATACAGATTTCCATATCTGAGGATATAATTGCCGAATAATGAACTGCGAACTGCGAACCGCGGTCTAACTTTATGAACGTAGGTGTGTACGGTTTATCATTCGGTAATTTCACTGGGCATATCAGCGACCCACTCAGAGACCTAGTGTTATTATTTCATATGGCACCAATGCCCTTCGTGAACTAGAAAACGAATATATTATAATATCTCCCTATGTAATGGGTTCCCGGTACATGAAACAAATATACTGAGGTTTTAAATGAGCAGAATTACAAAGTTATTTCAAGCGTGATAGGTTATCAATATCACGGAGTAATGGCGATCAATTTGCAGAGTTCAAATTGTTATACACGCAGCAAAAACAAGAAAATGTATGCAGAGTTATTTATTGATATTTGATAAGTTTCAAAGTAGACGACCAATTAAAATGGCCAGACTTTAGCGAAACTAATCATGACAAATTCTCATAAGATAATATATTATTATAGTAATTCCTATGAATCAAGGGATATCTACACGTTATGAAACAAAACAAGATAATAATAATAATAATACTTTATTTACAGAGGAGATTCAGTTAGTACAAGACCAATCTTCCTTGAGTCCCTCCCTGACTCACTCATGCACACAAGACACATATTATGACACAATAGAAAACAGCATACGATCAATGATACAATAAATCATGTACATGTAGTATGATACTTAGATGGAATATGAGCTTCCATTCGTCTCTTGACTATATTTAAATTCGATTAGAATTTAATATTATGGGGAAGCTGATTCCAAAGAGTCACACCAGAGTATTGAAGAGAATGTTTATATGCTTCAGTTTTGGGTTTGGACACGACAAGATTATTAGAGGTGGTAGATCGTAGAGCTTTTTGGTAGACATTTGCAGTTGGAGTAAATGGTTTACAGAGGTAAATTGGAGCTAGGTTATGCAGTGATTTAAACATAAGAATTGCTTTGTGGTAAGTAATTCGGTCATATATAGTCATCCATTGCAGCTTCTTAAACATTTCCTGACTTGGGGTATTATAGTCTGCATTCAATATTATTCTGGCTACACGCTTCTGAAGGCGAAGAATGCAGTCTAATGACTCTCTGTAGGTAGAATCCAATATTGTACAACAGTAGTCAACCAGAGGTAATACATAAGCACTGTAGTACAAAATCCTAGCATGTTGTGGTAGGTACTTCTTTATTCTTTGTAATAATGTGAGCTTGGATGATATTGCTGGAAACTGAAAAGCTATGTTGTATATGAGTTTAGCTGCCCAGGATGTGGTACTAAATACATTGGCAAAACTGAACGGTGCCTCTTTAGGAGGTTAGAAGAGCACAGCCGAGACAAAAGTGAGATCCAATCACATGTCCTGAATTGTCTTGGTTTTCAACACATATTTGATCTCATGACTATACCAGTTGGTGCAGACAAAAGACGTACATTTGCTCTGTCCCCTCACATGTTATTACCAAATGTTAAAATAATAGACCAAGCTAAGAATTGGAATGAACTACTGTTCAAAGAAGCACTTGCTATCAAGAGTAAAACACCCAAACTAAATCATGGAATAATGGCATCTAAGGACCTGATTGTCTTTAGGTGAACATGAGCATCATTGTATTGACTAGTACTCACTAATATATTGAGTGTAACTCACACCAGTGGTATTGTTTGCTGAACTCCAATGCTCGCTTGTATATTTGCCGCCTTTTCTACTCAAACTTGTATATATAGCTGACTGTATACTCCAATTGTTTATATGTATTCCTGATGATGGCATAAGCAAAGCCGAAATATAGAATATTTATCACAATGACTTCCATTTTCGGAGTTACTTTCATCCTAGTTTATGTGAAATTGATCTGTGGGAATAATGGATTTTGGATGATATCTTAGCACATTGTTACTGAATATGTTTCTCTCACGATAATTTTTCATCAATTATGATTCCAAGTAATTTGGCATCAGTAACATTTTCAATATCGGTTCCATTTATTTGCAGATTTAGTGACCCTCTAAACTTAGCCAAGTTATGTCTAGACCCTATTATCATACATTTAGTTTTTCTGCAATCATTGCCATATTATTTTCCTCACACCATTGTTCAATCCTGGAGCTTTGATCAGTTAATTTTCTTTCAACTTCGCGTAAGTCTTTAGATGATGCTGAGATGGTTGTGTCATCAGCAAATAGATCCATAATGCAGTGTTTCACATGTAGGGGTAAATCATTAAAGTGAACGTAAAGGCTGCGACAACACACGCACTGTGTGGAAGCACTATATTAAAAGTATCATTTGGCAGCAACAAAAATTTTTTGTGATTTTTTCCCTTCCAAAAAAAAATTCCAAACACGGGAATTATTGACTGATGCAACAAGCGACTGGAGTCGGCCATATCAGTTTATTGATTAGCCTTGCGCCAATGAAAACGCTTGTATGGAGCACGTGATATTTTCCTGTGACGTAGTATCACTTTGTTTTGGCATCGCTGTAGCACGAATTGTAATTGCGGAGGTGGAGAGCTCGGCTGTTTCAAGCGTGGTTTGACTGTGTTGCGTGTCTCCAGCAAGTGGCCATGAACTACTCACTACTTTCGTCCACATCGGAGCGTTTTGGTTCAAACTGGTAACCCTGTAAACCTTCATTTGTCTCTTCGTCAGAACTTGAAGTCAGGCTAGCCTCCTCGTACGTCGCTATGTTTACATGCTTTCTACGCTTTCTAACTCCACGAAGTAGAGAGCTCCGAGGTGATACAACGTCACTGCTCTGATGTGAGATAGCCAGCATGGCGGCAGCCGGGGAACAATAATACAACGGAGATAATTTCGTTCCTACTCGGTGCAAAAAAATCCCCAAAAATATTTGTTGCTGCTATTTCAGTATTTCAATGTAGCTCTTTCCCACAGAGTGCATGTTGCCTCAGCCTTTACGTTCACTTTAATAAAGATCAGAAACAGAAGTGGGCCAAGGATTGACCCTTGAGAGACAACACATGGTGAATACAGTGGAACTCTCCACATATGAAGGGAGGGATATGTGTCTCACGTGACCTATGGTGAAACCGGAATGCATAATAAGTGAAACTTTTCCGTTATTCATAATAATGCAGCCTAGGGTGTGAAGCGAGTCATTTCTGTTCTAATCAAATGGAAGTACATTTTTTTCTGTAAACTGGAGAAAGTAACCACTTCTTCTGTTGGAAAAATACAGTGCATTAATTGTATACTTTCACAGAATACCTTTTTGACCCACCGCATCAAGTTCTACCGCGATACCTATTCAGTGATCAAATATTCACAGGCAACCAAATTATTCTCAAATATTTCTCTAAATGGGTGTCCGTACCACAGGGAAGTGGCCAGTAGGGAAAGAAAGTGTCTTTCTTTATGGACGACTGAGGTATATGGTCGACTGAGGTATGCAGCCATATAGTCAGTTTATGGCGTTATATGTCTACGCATGATACAGAAACATTTTGAATCAGCTGTAAGTTCCATCAATATCCACGTTAAATTGTTTTAAGGTTTTAGTGAAGTTGATTAAATTTTGTATTCGTCTTTATTTCTTCTGGTATTCTGTTTTCTGACCCACCGTTTTTGTATTTGTTTTCTAGGCCATGAAGAATATAAGTTATGTTTTCCTTGTTCCGGTAGAGACTTTCGTCATATTCTATCTCATGTATCGATATGTGGGCGTGGCTAGTATGTTCGCCTTGGCTCTGGGTGTCATCTTGTTGATCTTGAAGGTTGTGCTTGGTCAACTCTATGGAAGACTGAGGTAAGATTTATCTAGTTTCTCATCAAGCACAAGACATTGCCTTCAAAGGAAGAAAATTATCGTACCCCTGCTTATTCTCGTGACCGTTCGCCGTTGTGTGATGCAGTCATACAGTCAGTTTATGGCGTGATATATCTGCTGATCAGATTACGAATTCCATGTATCCACTACCATTGGGTGCAAGTTATCATTTTCCCTCACATTTAAGTGTGAGATTATTTGGAAAAATTCGCTTCTAAGGGATCATAGAGGTGTGGTAAAATGCGCAAAATGAATCCCATATTATCCAAGAATCTTCCTCGATGGTGATATGCGCACATTCCGTGACAATCCTGAATACCTGCCTGGAGTTGTGATGGAGCCTATTAAGATAGTCTAAATGGAGTAGCAACCATTTATTGAATCCATAATGACGAGCATATTTAAACAGAAGTTGCTGGCTTGTTCTGTGATTAGATGCGATCTGAGAATGCAAAGCTCGGGAAAATATGTAGGTCGAACGCGTGTACAGTCTGAACATATTATAGGTTGGAGTTCAGATTTGTTCTGAAATAAGTCTTGGTTCATCTAGAAAGAATAAAACTTTAACTGGTAAAAACATTTCTGGTCAACTGGCCGTTGATTATGTGAATATTTTCCCGTATATTCGTGAATTTACATGTTTTTTGCATTTGATCCGTGATCTACCTATATTGGTATCGGTGTACCAACCAATTGCCTTATTGTTAATCTAGACACACTCCAGGGAGCATCATAGCTAATCGACCACACCTTTCTCTTCAATAAGTAACAATGGCCGTTACTCAAATTTAACAGCTGTTTTCGGATTCTTTGTAATCATTGCCCGCTCTTTTGTCATGCAGCGTTCTCTGCGTTTAACCTCACTTATCAACGTGAAACGCCATGTTATGGTTGTATAAAGATTGTGTAGCTAAAAAGCAGTATATTGTTCAATACATACAGAGAACACCCCATGAAACACTTTTGACCCATCGACCCCAGGTACTGTGGAACTTCATAAATATGGATTTGTTGGACATTCACTGATGTGCGAGTCTGGAGTCAGGTACTGCTATGGAGAGCATAATTTCCATCATGCGCTATTCGAACCCAAACATGAAGTTTCTTTGAGGAAAAGTACTTGAACAAACCGTACTGGCATTCTGATAAGGGGTGAGGGGGTGGATTAATATCGCACTCAAGTTTATTTCACTCATATGGTGACACCCAATTCTGGATGTGAAGGAAGCCGGAGTACCGACATTAGCGAATAAATCTGAGCTCGCTCCTATCCACTGTATGACATCACTGATTGTCTCTCAGATATTGTCTTCTACACTCAATGAATATTACTGACACATCGCCTCCAAGAAATATCCCATGGAGTTATAATCTGAGGATTTAGGTCCAACAAATTTGTTGATTTGCGAATCAAGTGTCAGGTGTCTATTTGCTATAGAGCGCATAATTCCCATCACGCGTTGTTCGAACCTAAAACATAAAGTTTCGTTGCAGCAAAGTCAGATTTTGTCTTGTGCACACTAGACATCGTTTGAGATATCGTTGGCATTTAGTATATTTCCTCGCTGATCTTATTTGTTCTTTGTAACAGCTTGTAGGACGCTGTAACTTCATTCGCGAACGAATTAGCTGAAACAGCTGTTTGAAACCAAACCAGGCTAAAATGTTTCACGATTGTACCCCCCCCCCCCAAGATTGGTATGAATGGGATAAGATAAAATTACAATGCAGAATCGCTTAGTCATTTTTAGCAACATCGTTTTTGGCAACAAACGTCAACATTTCCCTTATTGGATCATCGTAGTAAACTGTAACATTACTGTGCATGTTTGCACCCACCAAATATGTCATCGACGGTTTGTGGGGTTTATTTTGAAATACAGAAGATTCTACTCTGAAACTTGCATATCTGGTTAAACTCACTTAAATCATTTTCTCTTGCCAAAAATCATGTCTTACAGAAGGTGATATTCTGGGATGTTTGGGTTGAAAATCATCGCGGTTGTGGATCAGTGCACTGCGGACGGAACTACAGGGAGTGGTAAATAATACTGAACCCTCTGTTGTCAGTGGAAACAACTCAATCCAGACATTCAAATATAACTGACGCTTTATTTTTGTATATTCGGATTACCCCAACTTGGCTGTGTACTCTATCTGACGCCACTCGTTGGGTTTGGACCAACTCGGTCTTATTAACATGTTGGAGTTCTATGATTTACATGAGAATTTCCAATGTCGACAAAGATCTCATCTTGTCAAGTTCTGCTTGATCTTGTGCACCAATATTCGACAAAACATTTTCCTGATTAAACAGCCGTTTTTATTTCAAAATAAATGCGATAAACCGTCTACAATAGATTTGCTGGGACATACGGTAAAATGTATTATTCACTCGTGATTTCAGAATGGTCATAGCACAGAGCGGAGACAGACGGATCAAACTGATGACCGAACTGATTGCTGGTATACGACTAGTGAAGATGTATTGTTGGGAAGTACCACTCAGTACCGCCGTCAATGAACAGCGAAGGTACTCTGTATTCCGTCGTTGTCAAAATAAATATAAGCTATTTCAAACAATAAGTTAAACTAGATACAGTCGATCGGATCGAGGAGACACCCCTTTTGCATGAAAACTAAAAGAAACATTCGTTATTTGTGAAGAGAGTAAAAACGTAAATCTTAGGAAAACCAATTCCAACATTGTCCCCAGGTGGGGCCACCTATGTACGAATCGGCACAAAAACATTCCCAAAGGATAACATACCAATGTGGGAAGAATCCGTTCAAGTTTTCAAAAGTTACTGTCCGGAATATGTAATTTTCGGAATATGTAATTTTACCTTGGCCCACGGCTGGCGCTACCTATAGGCGGATCGGCACGAAAAACAATCCCACCCGAGATATTAAGGCAAGATCAAGTTTCAGAGAAATAGAAAATTGAATCTGTTCAGTTTTATCGAAATGTTGACTTGGCCCACAGGTGGGGCCACCTACATGTATAAGCAGCTCGACATGAAAAACAATCCCAAGCGAGACCTTCAGGCAAGATACCCATAAACCAAATTTGGGAAGAATCCATTCAAGTTTTTAAAAGTTATTGTTCGGAAACATAATTTTAAATTGGCCCCCAGGTGGCACCACCTATATGTTGATCGGCATGAAAAATAATGCCAAGCGAGATATTGAGATGAGGTACCCACATAGCAGATGTAGAAAGAATAAAAAGTTGTTGTCTGGAGACACTTTTAACTTAACCATCAGGTGGTGCCACCTTTACTCGAATCGACACTAAAACAATCTCAAGCAAGCTCTCCAGGCAAGGTACCAAAACTCCAAATTTGGAAAGAGCAAGAATCTTTAAGGTTTTTTAAGTTATTCTCTGCAAATGCAATTTTAACTTGATCCGCAGGTGGCGCCACCTAGGGGCATTTTGGCACCAAAAACAATTCCAAGGAAAATCTTGAGGCATGGGACCCACTTACCAAATTCGAAAACATGGGGCTCTACCTGATAAATCGAGCCCTTTTGGATTGCAATTCATCCATTGAGTTGTGGCAGAATCATGCCAACATTGCAGACTACACACCAATTTCAACTTTCTGCCAAGAAATGGTATCCAAATTGGATACATAAGCTCAAACCCAATATATGAGGGTCGGGCGAGGGATAGTGTAAGCTCCTGGGGTTATATGAGGGTATGGGGTCGGGCAGGGCTTAGCTTAGGAGATAGAGGGTTAGGCTCGGCTCCCCGGGGGTAGGGACATGCTCTCGAGGGTAGTGGTATGTGTGCTGACATGCAAGCCATAAGCTCCCTGCACATGAAACAACCAAACTGACAACTGTATGTCGTTATCTGTCAGCCTGAGGAACCACAATTCGGAAATCCAATTCAATTCAGGATATGGATCATACGCAGAGTGCGCACCCAAACTTTAGGGACTCAGTTTTAATTAATATAGTAAGTTAAATGTGTGGACAGAAATATGTTTCATGCAAAAGCTTTAGGGCAAATCAAATGATGTGGAATCTAATGATTTGATATAAAAATGAAGGAAATGGTATCCTTCATTTAAGGTGACACGAAATTCAAAACTAACAGGGGTTCGGTACTGCGGGAACCCCCGCCGGTTATTTCATATTGTACTTCTGAAATAAAATAATAATAAATAAATAACCTATTAGCAGGCCCGTACGCAGGATTTCTAGCGGCGGGGGTGCGATTTCATATAAAGCGGAACGTGAGACCCAGCAATGCGCGCTACAAGCGCGCCACACTAGGGGGGTCCGGGGGCATGCCCCCCTGAAAAAAATTGAAATTCTAGACTTCATTTGGCGCATTCTAGTGCCTTCTAAGGGGAAAATAGTGCTCTAATATAGCTGCTGCTGTGTTGTTTTTATAGGGTCCAAAAACGTGAAAATAACTGAAAAGTATGAACCGTATGGGGAAACATAAATAACAACAAAGGTCGTTAAGTCAGGTAAAAATACAAGCAATACTAGCACTGATTTATTTCACTATTAATCATCACTGTTTTGTTGTGTTGCTGGACACGCATAATACACGAGAAATATAACATTGGTCAATTATTTTCTGGTGAGACCAATCACTCCGTAGAAGTGAGTACAATGATTCATGTTCCACCGAAGGCCAAGGTGAATACTTGTTTTTTCATGGAACATTTAACCTATTAATTACCGAATTAGATGCTGCCAACCATAACGTCCCTGATAGAGACCTTACAAGTCGTCATTAATATCAATAATCCCGAATATACTGCGTAACCGTAGGGCGGAAGAAAAGTCAACTTTGTGCGAGCGGGAGGGGGCGGGGGGGGGGGGGCCTGCGTACGGGCCTGCTATTAGTAATCACTATAAAGGAATATATTGTAGGTGATTCGGCATGTGAGTATGTATAAAGAATGAACACTGCATCTCAAATCTTAGGTTAGATCACATGAGGCTGAGAAGCTGTGGACAGGAAAAAAATTAATTCGGTGCCCTGGCAGAGGGAAGGACATCCCCCGAGGTTAGTGCATAGGTTGAATAATTGTAGCATCGTGTAATCTCCCGGAATATATGAGAATTCGGGGTGGTGGGGCGGAGGAGGTCGGTCGGGGCTTAGGTGAGGATACATAACGTGAGGCCGAGAAGCTGTGGACTGGAACAAATTTCTAAGTCCCAAAGTTTAACAGCTTTTTCGGACAGGGACAGGGACGAGAACAGGAACACGAACACGGACATCCACAGACATAATTTAGATCCCTATATCGAACTTTCCGCAGTTAAAGCTACAGGCTCGTTAAAATCTGTTCAGTTTTCAGGAATTATTATCCGGAAATGAAATGAGGTGGAGGTGGATTAGCACAAAAACACGCATTGTTTGTTTCCTGTACCTTCTGGATTTGGTACTGAGATGTTCTTGAATTAATTTATCCATGTCAGTGGCTTTAAAATCTGCAAGGCCACTGTGTCTGTTAATTCATTTTTGGGAGAAATGTATATTTTACCAAACTGTACACAATTGAATGGCATGGCTGTAAACCAGTTACTTTAAATGTACTCTAAATGCAGATGGATTCAGAGGTCACACATTGAAGAAAAGGTCAGCCACTCTTTTGACCCCGGGAGTGACATTTCTGAGTCATCACTGTGAACCAATCACTGATGTGCTATCTATGCAAATGTAATTTTGCACCCAAACACAGACAACCACTTTGCCATAGGTCCTGATGGAAAATTTGCATATATTAGAAATTGTTGAAAAAATACAAGTATCCAGTTTCGGACAGAGCTGAAAAACAATATTTTTCTTCCCCTAGACAGTAGCAAAAACTTGAAGTTGATTGACGAATGCATTAGGATGTTATCCGACGGAATACATTGGACAAAAGGGAAATTTGTTTGTAAGGGGGTTTGTAGATAAAGACCCAGTTTCCAGTTTCGGACATCGCTGACAAACAATAGGTGTCTTCCCCTAGACAGGAGCAATATGCACAACAAATTTGAAGTTGATTGACAAAGGCATTCAAAAGTTATCCGGCGGAAAATAAAAGTGTGAAAAAGAAGAAGCGGAGGAAGCAGAAGAAGAAAGAAGAAACTGACAAACACATAAGGCATCCCTAGGGATGCCTAATAATAAGAAGGCAATTTGGCATCAAGCCTTGGCGGCACATTCCAAGATAACCGATAAGCCTTGAGTACATTCCGCACCGATGGTTGAATGTTCGTTGTTTCCAATGCGAAATCTATATACTGCTCGCATATATATTTGGACAGGCAATTGTTTTGTAAAAGACCTACCAAATATTGGGGCTGACTGAAATTGTCAAATGTATTGTATCTTTGCAGAGAGGAAACACAGCATTATCAAAGATCCTATACCCTCCAATTCCTCATCTTTACTCTAGCTACGCTCACTGGGCGGCTGCTAACGGCGGCTGTGTTTCTGGGACAATGGCTGCTTGGGGTGCCCCTCTCAACGGCCTCTCTCGTCATGACTATTGCGTGGATGGAACATTTCAATGTCAGCTTCCTTTTCAAAGGCATAGTTGGCATGGCAGAAATGGTCCAGATTCTGCAATCGATGCGCCGAGTTCAGGTGAGAAAAGTAACAACTTGTTAACACAGGAAGGTCATATTGTGCCTGGAACGGAAGCTTGTAATTTTGGGGAACCTGCCTGTCGGTCATCACATATATACAGGATCTAGCAGACCCGGGCACACCAGAACAGTTTACT
Source organism: Hanleya hanleyi (assembly GCA_036873755.1). Lineage (NCBI taxonomy): Eukaryota > Metazoa > Mollusca > Polyplacophora > Lepidopleurida > Hanleyidae > Hanleya > Hanleya hanleyi. The sequence continues at coordinate 90,492 of JAVTVY010028076.1, forward strand.
CATAACTGTGACTCCACCAAAGCCTCGCGGTGGTACTAAATCAGATCACTGCGATAATATCGGTCATATAAATGTGATGCTGTTGACATAGTGGGATATTTGGCCCTTTAACCCTATCTGGCGTAATGGTATTATGGCCCCCTACCAAACTTTTCACCGCATCCCCGGGCCGATGGTAACAAGAGAGCTGAAACTTGCTGACTTTTCCGCGAATATTATAAGGATCAGGTTGAGACTATTTGCATAATGCTGGGTGCAAATAATCATGGGAAAATTCAAAATGGCGACCATGAGATGTTCTTATGAAATCGTGTTTTCGGGCTTTTCTGTCCATCTTTCGCATTTTTCTTGCCTGAAATGGCAATAAGGTGATTTATTGTGCCAGAACTAATCATTCTCTGTCATATTGATTAGCCTTTTTGAGATAATATAGAAAAATATAAAATTCGGAAAACCAGTCTCAAAAGAAGATGACGTGACCGTGACGTCAACATGCGAACCATCTTGAATATGTTACACCTTCTTTTAGGCTTTGACCCAAACATTTAGTATGGAAAGATTCAGCTCTCTCCCCAAATGGATAACGAAGATGAATAGGGCTGGGAGCACCGAAATGACGCCCCACCAGGATGGGACAGAGCCTAAATCGCACAGGCCTGGTAGGGTTAAGGGATCAAATGATTTCTTTTCAGACTACGCCGTTATATTTTTACAACACAGTTGCAATTTTTGAACACAAAGCTAATATCATGACGTTTTTAACTATCCGCCATTCTGTCATTGTGTCCGATAAAATTATATTCTGTGCCCTTTGTATACACTACATCTACTATTGCTTGCTTCACAGAGTTTCTTGTTGTTGGACTCGGAAGATGACCGAAATGTTTTGAACATAAATCATGTTACATTGAGTCCAAACGCTAATGTGTCTAGTAATGGAACTACTCACACTGAATATCTGAAATGTGACTCTCCAATGACTGAAGATCTGAAAACTGGCTCGATTACAGACAACGAAGGTCGGAGAGCTAACGAACCTAGTGCTGATATTCCGAAAGTGATTGTTCTTCAGTCACTTTATGCAAACTGGGTTGCTCACAAGACAACTGAAACTGTAAGTAGACTCAGGCTTCAAACAAACACACACATACACCTAAACACACACACGCAACTGGTACCAATGTACATGAACCATGCAATTTTGGAAGCACGACATTCTTGTTAGGGTGTAAACCGAATTATGGAATCTTATTTATTACACTGGCGTCACATCGCTGACAAAGACGATTGACTGATATGTAATAATCAAATCCGGGCGCCTTCGGCCCCGGTCCAAATCCTTCCCACTGAAATGTCGAAAACAAAATTTAAATCTTCTCCGCACGTTCATCACTTTGTCTCTTTCAGGACGAAGAAGTGAATTCGTTTGAGCTTCTGAATATCTCTATAGAAGTAAAAAGGGTATGTTTGCCAACTTTATCAATCTTTACGCTTTTGAGTTTTGTGTGTGCTAAAGTACATGGTATATTACTTTGTGAACCAACATTTACAGTAACTATGTGATTGGCTGGATGTGTCTCTCATCTCATATAATCTTGTAATAAATTTTCAAGGTCTAGGTTTATACCTCATCATAAAGCTGAGCGTTTTCGCCGCTCGGCTTGTGTGGATCTAAAACTAATTATCGAAAAATTATTATTATTGTAAGTCACTGGAAATCCTTGGGGTGATACTACGGGCATATCGCATACATATCGCATGCTGATAGCAAAATACGAACGTAGCGTGCAAGATCTATGGCGCTACGTTTCGTAACTTGTGTCTAATTCCGCTTAACCCGGGGCTAGGGGCCGTATGAACCCATGTACTTCAAGATCCTCATGGTACTCATATGAACAGTCACAATCAAAGCGTGACTGAGATACATCTTCTTTTAGATGACGACTCTATAACGAATATTATGGATTAAGAATACTGATCAGCGATACGGATTTGATATTTTTGGAACATCATGATGTCTTGCCGGCATCATTGAAAACTGTTGACCGCTTCTCTCTTGCAGGAAACAAGCCTATGTTTATGTATACTATGATTGTCTTTTTGAATTTGGTGCTAATACTGTTATATGGAAAATGGAATAGGTCTTTGGATTATGGACGCGGATATTCTCTAATGGACGACGACTGGATTATGAATGACGGACTAGACGCTTGTAATTATCAGTTTCAATGAAAACTGCTGATTGCTTCTCTCTTGCAAATAACGACTTATGTTCTTACAATGTTTTTATATGCGTGTTTGGACAGTGTGCCATACGAATAACTTAATGGACTACGACGGATTTCCCAATTGGCTTTATCTAGATTTCTTACAGTGTTGCCCATTTTTATTTACAGGGTGAACTTATCGTCATAGCTGGTCCAGTCGGGTGTGGAAAAGTATGTTGACCGATTGATACAATCTTGTGTTTCTATAAAGTTATGAAATTAATAGGGAGTACAAACCCGGTGAATCAACAGCAACACATCTGATGGAATCTTGGAGTGGTACATCTCAATTTCTAGCACAGGCATGCTTTTCGGCAATAATTTGCGAAGAGTTAACCAAGCATTTTCTTATATTCTTAAAGATAATGCCAATTCTTATACATCAAGTATATAACCAGAGCTGGAAACAGCAATTCACTACACTGGCCCAGACTTTCCCAGTGTTTGTACGAGCCACATGTAAATAGTTCCTTGATGAATTTACAGGCTAAGCACAACGTGCAATTACAAGCGTCTAGTCCGTCATTCATAATCCAGCCGTCGTCCATTAGAGAATATCCGCGTCCATAATCCAAAGACCTATTCCATTTCCATATAACAGTATTAGCACCAAATTCAAAAAGACATGGAAAGACGCTATGACACAGGAGATTGTTTTCCTCAATTGTATTTTGTGTACCTATATATCGCCAGAACAGCCCAACCCTGTTTAATGAAAACGCATGTTGTTCCATTTTTACTTGATTGAAGCCTTGAATCCATAAAAATAGTAAACCCAAATCACTCAAAAGGGGATTTAGTTCAATATTAGTCATCCGTTAAGAAAGTGTAGGGTTTACGAAGTGCGTGCAGCTCATGGAGATAAAAGCAAATTATATACTGTGATTTTAATTACATGCTTTGGCATGAAATTATTAATTTGAGGAAAATCGTTTAGACAATGAGACACAAGAAGGACGTGAGGAATGGTAAGACGACGGATTGATTTATTTCTTCATAGTCATGCTCATGGGGGAAGCAAATGCCGAGAAGATTTTGACAGGATATTCATATATATATGTTGATTATATGAAAAGAAATGTTATACCTATACACATAGCCTTCCACGAGAATATGAATTTATTTGATTAGGATAGTGCGAAGCTGACGGAAATTGTTGTATAATGAGTAAATTACGATTGTGCATAATGAGAAGCATAAGAGCTTTTAAAAGATAAGGGGTCACGTCCAATCGATCGAGACGGTTTCTCGATAAGCGAGTAAAACCGATAAATATCTCGTCGCGAAGGGTCCCGGTTTATCTCGATTGTTCTCCCGGTTTGCTTCCGGTTATCTTTCGAAGCAGAAGACCATCTTCATCCTCCTCGAAATAACTCCACGTGCTTCGAGAATGGAATCGAGATGCCGTCAAATGAAAGTTTGAGATTAATCTGTGTGAAAATATATGCATTTGAAAACTGATATTGGATTAAATTGAACATGAATCATTTAATATTATTGTGTTATTCCGTCCAGAGATCTGTAGTCCAATACTTGCTTCGACAGTGCAATTTCTCTGCACGTCATGAATGGAAGGAAATAAGCCAATTGGAAATGTATAAACTGGCCGAGTTATATAGAATTTGAATCACTGTATGAGATACGTTGAGGAAGTGAGAATTGAAATAAATTGTGCAAGTCTTAGAATAAAATTCCATATGTGGAAGTGTATCAGAAAAGAGGATCTTTATCGTCAGAGATGTACTTCGTATTCACAAATAAAGTGGATATGAAGACCACAGCAGCGGCTGGTAATTCACTGGAAGGCATAGAATAATACAAACATAAACGCTCGATCGAAGATTTCGACCAGACAAAACGCGGTAGCGTTTATATTAAAATTAAATGTATGCGTTGGTCTAAAGCGTGATTGCTCTCTGAATTGAGTGGTAAGTAGTTTCTTTATTTGGTTAATTTCCTAGAGACATGAAATCAGCAATAAATAATAGAACGTGAGTATATTATCAAGCGCCGCTAACAGTGCTGCTTCAGTTTTTTTTCTTTCAGATAAATTGACCCCTCTTACTTTGCTGTTGTTTCAAGCCGGCGGTTCTTCACAGACCGACCTTGGCTTGGATTAGTTCCGATTGTCATTATTTCCGCTAACCAATTCCGCTATCTTATGTCAGAATAAACTTCGTTGATATAATCTTCTTATTTGCACAAGACTAATTCTCAGTAAAATGAAATCTACAATGAATAATACCAAATTATAAAACAAGTTACACATCGAGGTTAATACTCTGTTCAAACAAGTAACATAGCGTTCATTTTTCAGTCGAAACGATCCAAGTTTGGTCCAAACACTTTATGGAACATAATTGTATGCTTCCATATCACTATTATTCAGATAATATCCCGTTGATGTGTCATTTATTCCGCGACGGATACCAGTCAGATACACAATCAATTATCGATGTGAGAGAAGACCATTAAATTATATATTCATAATTTACATATAACAGGAAACATCTGGACATAGATATACCGAATAAACGATGAATAACATGGAAAACACCTTTAAACAAAATTCTCGATTTATTTTGTCCGCCATATACGTATGCGACGAGCGCCCCCAAAATATGGTGCCCGCGCAAACACACTAATCGCCTGAGAAGTAAATATAGGCCAAATTAACAGCAACAGCAAGGACATATTGAAACCGGGACCCCCTTCGAGATTACCGATCAATTTTGTATCCATCTCGAAAACCGGGACATTTCGATCGAGATAGAACCGGGAGCAAACTGGGAGATGTCTTCAGGTGTCCCGGTTCTGTCCTCCCGGTTTCAGCCGAGAAATTTCTCGATCCACTCGAAGGCATCGAGAAAGTGATTCGATTAATTGGACGTGACCCCTAAGCTCCTAGTGGTGGCCGGTCACAAATATTCTACTACTTTATCCAAATACACGTTTGAGGAGTTTTACCCCATATTCCAGATTTGTAATACGATTTACTTTACTATTTCTAGTCTTCGCTTTTGATGGCCATCCTCGGGGAAGTTTCACACAGTAAAGGGTCTCTGCAGATTACAGGCACACTGTCGTATATGAGTCAACAAGCATGGATCTTTTCTGGAACTCTTCGAGAAAACATTCTATTCGGCAAACCCTACAACCCCGAACTATATGACCGTGTTCTTCACGCATGCGCACTCGCCCAGGTAATTATTTTTGTGGACTCTCCAGTGCATCATGGGATATCTTCTAATTCTAAAACATTTGATTGGTCAATTCAAAGTTTGTGAAGAAATCCTGTGTTTTCATTGGCTTAGACGAACATCCGGCTCAGCACAAAGTTCTGTTCCTATATTCTGTTAATGGGAGAAGGGTGAAAATGTCATTTCACAAAGGAATAGAAAACAACCATATAATCTGTTGGCGAGTGTTCATTTGAAGTTGATTCGTGATTGGCTAAAACTTTTCCGACCCATTTATGCACAAGACATTGCCGAATTCTATGTAATCACTCTGTTTTCGTTGAGGATGTGAATTCTTTGCCTCATAAAGACGAGAGTTTGGTGGGAGAACGAGGCCTGATGCTGAGTGGTGGGCAAAAGTCACGTGTTGCCCTCGCCAGGTGAGATCACGCCCATGAATAATATCTGTCATCACTGTTGCTACCTTCATACCGTACCTGTGTAATTCACCCCGTCTGACCTACCAAACGGGTTCTCTTGAAATGAAAAGAGAATCTTTCTGACTTCATATGTCATCGTATCGCGTACATTTCTTCCTACAATTCTAGGTGCAAGGAAGTTTGGATCACTTTCTCGCTCTTTTTTTGTCTGAAGAGATACGGACCAAATATATTTGTATTAAACAACGATTCTCTATCATTCGATTTTGAAAGATTTGTTTTACATCGTAATATCCATCGAATATCATCTGACCAGACGATATTTTGCACGTTTCAGATCGGTTTATCGCGAGGCCTCTATCTATCTTTTTGACGATCCATTGAGTGCAGTGGATACAGAAGTGGGCAGGCATATATTTAATGAGTATGTACTAATGGTTTTGGTCCATTGCTCAATGGATCACATAGATCACACAGGGCGAATTTAAAAAAAACTTGTATAGTGATCACTCAAACAGAACGTATGATATTCATGAAATTCAAGCGTTTACATAATTGTAATTAAAGAGTCAAGACATAGGAACATGGTGAATACAATCAGATCGTAGAGTATTTTTCAGTAAATGATCATTTCCATGGTAATGAACCAGTAACAAAATTAGTTTTCGTACCAATCCAATTGACAGATCTTGTACTTGCGTTTAACATAAATGAAAGAAAATGCCAGTTGACAACTTGATTTATATCTTTATCATTTCATTGTCTTGACGTTCTAGTACAGAGATCACAATCACCAGTAAGAACGGAATGAGCATTCTTGTCAATGTATCGTGTATTTTCTTTCACAGGTGTGTTTGTGGGCACTTAAAAGACAAAACTCGGATATTGGTCACTCATCAACTACAATATCTTCGTTCAGCTGATAGGATTATTCTGATGAAAGAAGTTAGTGATATATATATATGTATAATACTGGGAAGAAATTGGCAATATTCCTTTTAAAAGACAATCTGCTCGCTCAGGAGTATTAACTCGTTCTCTAGTTCATTCTGGTACTGCTCCACGGTAGCTCCATGTATATGTAGGTTACTAAATCTATTCTGCTGCCTCTGTTATCTGCAAGCACAACATATTTTGCAGTTCGCTATGTATTTCTTGTATTAGCACATAACAGATTTGGATATTCATATTTTCACGAATTTGAGAAATTACTAAAAATTCAGTACTAAGATATTTTTATACGATGAGTGGTGTTTCGCCGTCTGTCTAATTGCCAATATATTGTCAACGCCAACACTCGCCGTGTCCACATGACCGATCGAAATGTCTTATTCAACAGGGCCTTGTGTCCGATATCGGGACGTTTGACGAACTTCTCAAAAAAGGTATCAACATTGCAGCACATCTCGGTGAGAGAGAGATTAGAGGAAGGGGAGAAATCCCATTACAGGTGTGTGCAGATTTGAACTGAACACATATCAATCTTGACTGCTTCTCTGAGTACGAAATGCTGGAAGGAAATATCTGGAAGATACAGGATCTCAAATTGTGAACCGGATGATGTTTACCCTATGCGCGAAGATATCATCAGTATCCCAATAACGACATTTTGATCGGGTACCTGCTATATGGCTTCCTAGCCGTGTATAATGAAAATCTTTATTTATGATATCTACTCAACAAGTGTACAGTCTGCGATTCTAATTAAAACTAGCTTCACCGAGGCTGAGTTTTGATGCTAGCATTATTTGCTGAAATATTAATTCGTCGTTTATTCGAGATGTCTACATGCCATGACGGGTCTCATATGTCCCGCAATGGGGAGATTTAAAAAATGTATGATGTATCTGCGCACCATTCATTGGTTTTGGTAATAAAATCGTCCACGTGCACGTTCAGTCCCCAAATTACTTGAGACCTATAATTATGCATAATAATTGTTAGATGTTATATATTCTGTGATGAATTATCTTTATTTTCGATCCACCGATCTTAGCTAAGTGATACACAAGAGAAAGAGGTAGAAGAAGACACCATGCTGGGTGATTCTGGATGGAGGGTTTATCTGGAATACTTCAAGGCGGGGCGGGGGTGGATATTTCTTCCAATCTTCTTCTTATTGGCCGTAGGCGGACAGGTAAGGTTAATACCCTCCCTTCAGCTTGTCTGTATATAAAGTACAGGGAAAGTCACCCTGGCGTCATTTTCCGGTTAACCATCCTGTGGTTATTTGAACGGAGGCCAATACGACTTAGAATTTGAAATCTGACGAATCTTTTTGGGAAAGACTTGTAGCAGAAATTGGAGCGACAATGATTAGGAGAAAGTGCTCAGTGTTCTCTACGTAATTTTCACTTAATCTTCTATTGCGAGCGCGACTGTTACTCTTCGCAGATTGACTGGATCGATTGAGCGTGAAATCTGTATTCAGTATTCAGCCGTCGTCTCACAAAAGTATTTCCGCGTCAATAATCAAACGACCAATTTTGCATGACAGTTTGCATTTATTCCAAATGTGTATGAAATAAATATAATAAAACCCAAGATCATCGGAAACTGTTTCGGATATTTCGATTATTTGAACATTTTTTTTCATGTTTCAGGTCTTCATATCTGTTTCCGATATATATCTCGTGAAATGGTGAGTACCTGTGAGAGTTACGCCCCCTTTACTCGATATTTCAACAGAGGTCGTTTCGGCAGCTGAACCTACCGCAATGTTTAATCTAAATAGAGTTATGGTTTATAATATTCGCTGAACTTTTGGAGACTGTCCAAGAATGGCTTGTGGAATGAAGGCGATTGAAACTACGGAATACTTCATTTGTTAATACTCGAGTGAAACTGTTCCTTCGAACATGGAATGATACCATTTCCTGATATTCGATTTTTTGTGCTTCATGTCATTTTCACTAACCGAACATTTATCCTGTTTCACGCCCTAATGGTCAAACAATTGGGCGTCAGGTGCCTTCTAATCAATACCGTGACACAACGACAGCATAAGTAGCAGAGAAAGTGGATCTTCCAGCCCAACTTCCAAAAAAAAGATCGAGAAAGCAACCATTTTATGAGTCTACTCACTGGAAAAGCTGTAACATGACACGTACTAATAAGCGACCCCGCACATGCGTCCAGTCCTGGGGCCATTTCGGCCACCATTATTATTTTTCTTACCCCTATAGTAAGGGTGCCGAAACTCACCACACCCCTTGGGTCAAGTTCTATCTGACAATGTGAACACAAAACCAAGATGACCGTTTTTATGACAGTGCCGCCATTTTCAATAAAGTCATTTTTTGGTCGATTTTTAGATTTTTCATTCATTTAATTTCTTCACAGAAATTGCATGATCAATTATTAAATAATAATCTAGTGTGAAATACTATAGCGTTTGCTAACTTTTTCTCAAAGAAAAGCAGAAATTTTTAGAAAAATGACGAAAATATCACTTTTCTGGTACGCCAGAATGACCGCCATTTGAATTTACCCGTGAGCCTCTGCTTGGGGGCTATGCATATAGGTTCAAAATGATTCCAATATAATAAACTACAAAGTCACGGAGTGTCAGCTTTCAAGTGCATGTCCATCCGGATATAAGGTAAAAGTTTGGTAGGGGGACCATAATGGCCCCCGCAAGCCTACTTTGAAGTATCTGGTCTCATAACCGGTACAGACCTGTGGATGATGTTAGGCAGTCGAACGACTGAAAAAAATCTATGACTAAGACAAAGTTTTCTTCACAGCCCACTATTTTCATCAATTCGGGCAACTTTGCCTGTAAAGCGAGTATAAAACTAAACTTCAAGTTTCGCAAAATTGCTTTCACAGGTCTGAAGTTTGTGCGCAATCTACCAACAGCACCAAACTTGATCCCTGCCTCCAAGTGCAGAACTCGTCTTTTCTGGTTACTGATCAAGACTTGTCGGTCTCGTCCAACTTTTCATGTACCAGGGTCAACAATACGGGTACAGTTAATTCCCCAACCGAGGAAGGATCAACACACGCCATCAGCGCAGAAAACTGTGGACATGTGACTACAGAACAGATTTACTATATGGTTTTCGTTGTTTGTCCATTGCTGTTATTCATCGCCTCAGGAGAGATCGTCTGTCGATTTGCGGTGACGGCTGCCCGAAGACTACATGACAAAATGTTTCCGGTAGTTCTGAGAGCGAAGATGAGATTTTTTGACGTTAACCCTATGGGTAAGCTTTCACCTTGATATTTCTGATAACTAACATGGAAGGAACATGTCATGTATACTTAGAAGAAATTGTTTTGACATTATGATCTCCAAAATTTGATCTTTTTTTCTACTCCACATACTGACTTACAGCCGCGAAATACTTGGTAAGACCATTGCATAAACAGGATTGAGGGTTGACCAAATAAACGTCCCTTTGCTTGTCTTGGTATTGTGGAGGCATTTACCGGATGTTTTAGTATTTTGGAGGCATTTACCGAACGTTTTTGTATGTGTGCGGCATTTATCGGATGTTTTAGTATTATGCTCCGAGTTAGAAGGTATGGGTTGAAGAATACAGGGGTTGGGGCAGTTCTTCCCGGCGACAGCTGTGTAAGCCATGGGGAATGGTGTATCAACATATTAAAAAAAAAATCATTCTTACTTTTTGCCCTTGGGAGAAATACATTTGTTAATATGATTGGTGTCTCACACAGGAATTGTGCTGAATCGGTTTACGAGAGACCTGGGATTTGTAGACTATCAAATTCCATCAAGCCTCGTGACAGTTTTATACGTAAGTATTGAGAAGGGTAGCTAAAATTTGATTTTGCAGAATCCTTTTATACGATCGACTATCACTGTAGCTATTTTCTGCATGTACCTTTGCCACTCAAGGACGAAAGCATCGGTAGTCTATTAAACGATACTACAACACGATCTCCCGTCCTTGCCGAACTTTTAAATAATTTGTTTGTGTTTGCACTATATATATAAGACCGTCCTGTCATTTAATGCACGATTTAATGTGGGAAATGTGTACAAGATGGGTGTACCAAATCTGTTTCAGATATCAGTTGAAATGTTTTAGGCAAAACGAGACTTATTCTGTCTCCCTCTAACTAGAAGGGGGCATATAGGGATCACCTATTTTTTTGTCCGTCCGTCCGATCAAGCTTGTCCAGAAGATATATCGGCTACTATTTGATCAACAACTTCGACACTTACCTGAAAGCTGCTTAATACGCTGCAGATGTGCACTGTCAAGTTCTTCCTGAGGATCTCGATAAATTCATCCAGAGCTATAGCTCTTTTACGTTATCGAAAATTCTTGCTTGTCCGTCCGATATCTCGGTCACTATTTAAAACAGTTTAAAAACTTACATAAAAGATGTACCTTGTAGGTGTGCATCGTTAAGTTGTTTACTCCATTCAATGAATTTCAACAAAGTTATATCAAAAAACAAAAACGTTAAACACGATAAAAATGAAGGATGATATATGGACATCATGAAAACAAGTACTACATCATATTCAGAAAGTTACTATCAACATTGCTACATTGATGCATGCTAAAACACGTTGTTGTATAAAAGTTCTAAAGGTACTTTAAAGAAGAAAGGTTGGGATTTGGCAATATGGCAACGGTATAAAAACTATTTTTGCATAAAGCAAGCAGAAGTTAATACGTTTACAGTTATCGTCAGCGACAACATCGAACTAGCCAAATAAGATTTCTTGGGCAGACAGGTTTATACTTAGTTCCAGCAAATCGTCCAGTCAATTACCAAAATAATTTAAAAAACTTATCTCAGGTGGACGCTTCAGACGATTGTGCTCCAGTGTATCCAGAATTTGTCATTTTTCAGAATAAGCGAATTTTTATCCTGATATTCATTACTTGTAATCTGCCCTTGGTCTGATATTGTGGTCAGGAATGGTTTCCCCAAGACAAACTCCTATTATTTCACTCCGTAGTTCGATCGAGCTTTTGTGTTCTTCTGTTGTGCTTTTCAACTGGATGTAAGAGATTTTGCTACGTATTAAAATTTTTTGAAGCATAAGCAGTTATCCGAAAAATTAAATTTTAAATATCCTGAATTTTAAAGCTATCGGGACAAAATTTATTGTTTTCCGGCTTGTTGTGTAACTATTATATCAAAATGAGACGAAGAACCTATCGCAACAGTAATTGCATTTTTTCCAATTTACAACGAAACACTTTCGTTTAAAAGTAAGATCAAGGCTCGCTTGTTTTGTCAATTACCAGGCGATCATTTATCTATAAGTATGTGCTGAATGGATTATGTTATACACATTTACATACCGTCCCTGTCATCAACCCTCGATCCGCATATAAGTCCTGATATGGGGATGTCCGGCTGATACACGTACCTGGGGTGATTTGAAATTGGGTATATAATAATCTGTATTTAAAAGTCGCTACAGCCCGTTTCATGCTTTTTATCAAACTTATATGATAAATATCAGATAAATGGTCACTCGTAGTGATGAACTATATGTATCACGGTAAATAGAGATCATCTTGGTACCGGCAAAATTTCATATTTCTTACCAAAGCTGCTATATAAATACCCACTTACAACAACGTTTGTTTCACCCCCCAGATCAGTATTAATCTGGTTGTACATATAGCCGTGGTCGTCATGGTGTATCCCTGGCTCATTCTAGCAGTACTACCTCTGGTTATTGCTGTTTTTGGATTTCGACATTATTCTGTTCAAACTACCACGCAGATGAAGAGACTGGAAGCTACGGGTAAGTTCAAGCAAACGGAATAGGACAATCCCGAGATGGAACTCTCTAACCGAAAAGGCGCGAAACGACGTCATTGCCCATGTGACGTTACTATGGTGTTATGCAACGAACCATTTGTTTACATTGGTAACATTGTATTATTTTATTCAAAGATTCTTATAGACGATGCTTTCTGTTTGCAAATGACTATTTAACTGAGAGACAATAACATCTAAGAGGTTTAGATTGTCGGTATTTCGAAAGCCACTACGATTTCTATTTTCTGATTTTTGCCAATGTTACAACATTGCTTGGTTTGGCGCAACGTCAAGTGGATAGTGCCGTAGTTTCTCGCCTTACACGGCTGAAGAGGTGCATTTCGGGACGGTCCTATTAACATGTTTTAGGCGCTAAGCTAACCTTGGACCGTTTACTCAGATGCATCCGTGCCAACCCTGAACTGGTTTTATACTCTATGTAGCATTGTATAATTGTGTTTCGTGTCTTAACTGCATTACCTTACATGTATTTACTTTCAAAGGCACGCAGCGTATTATCCACTGTCCTTGCAGGTTAGTGCTCGGACACAGGCTTCGCTGAATAAAATAGATAAATAGCCTAACATCTGTAAATAACGTCACATAATCTGTACTGAAAACAGGAAAATGAATAGAAACTGGACGTCTGCGTTGTATTGTTATGCGTATTCTCGTCTTTGAGCGTGGCTGAGGCTGTTTATAGTTGTCACAATTGCAACATAATTATGATGATAGCGCCTACATGTATCTATCTTATTTTCATAAAACTTTTGTGAGTAATGTAATTTCTTCGAATCAACTTTTGCATCCTGATCAAGGTTCGAAATGCCACATTTCCATTGGAAGGAAAACAGTCACATTGGCTAAATATTTTCTTGCAAGTTGTCTCCCGTACAGCATTATGCGACTAGCCTGTTTCACACAGCGTCATTGTAATTTGTTACGATACGGGTTCAATTCGTATTATCCATACTGCATTAAGAGAGTAGATTACGTTCATCTTTAACAGTGAGAATGTGCTTAAACGTTTAGTAATAAAGTCTCAGGTTAATATAATATGAACAATAAAATAAATAGGGGGTCCCCATATTACTTGTAGGCATATTTGCATCATTTGCCATAGTACTTAGAGGCATATTTGCATCATTTGATTGTGTATCCTGTATCAATAAATTAATAGGGAAATGGGTCGGTTTTGATGTTTAAAGCTCATCCCACAGTCAAATTTTGTTGCATATCGCTCTAATTTAATTTACCATATGAAGTAGAATTTATATATATCGTTTGAAAAAGTGGATGGTCACCACATTTTTTTAGTAGTGCATAAGAGGTTGGTTATAGGGAAAATGTTATTGGGGGTTCATCTAATAAGGTTGCCATACGACTGGTAATAAATAAGGACGATTTTTTGAAGATACCACAAGCATACTTTTTAGCCTAAGTAACACCCTGTGCGGTCTAAGCATTGAATCTGACCGGTGTGAAGCCTAAGAATGTCCGGTGGCTAAGAGTGTCGAGTCCCTATCTTCTATCCCAGCTAGAACATTTTTCTCCACATTGGGGACAAGTGTCCGTCCTTAGTTGCAATAGAAAAGGATATGAAAGGGGATATTAATCACCAGGACAATTTTCTTATCCGTCACACTGGCTCACTTTTTGGTCAGACCTTTTCCCTTTCGAACGATAAGTAATACACATAAGTGTTTCTGCTGTGGTAGATATCAATATTTTGTTTTCTTTTATCTACTCGCTTAATGGTAATAAAAGCCATCATAATGTC